>JAJHUR010096829.1:0-15516 GCA_027495735.1 Lutjanus campechanus
AAGGCTCTGGATAAAGCTAGAGGACAAACCAGAGTCAACATCGGTGCAGCCTTTGAGCTGTGGAGACAACTGAGGCATCTGAAGGGGCTGAAAAGTGATGCAGAGGTTGCTGTGTTTCTGTTGGACAGGAAATTATTTGTTTTGCTTCAGGGGGATTTGTTATTTTCATGAAATATGTAACGTTTGCCAATGTAGCTGCTTTTGTAGCTCGTATTAGCCCAATGCTAACATTAGCTTCTCTGTCGGTGTAAGCCGGTCGTCGGTACATATCTATGCTTTCTGCACGGAGCATTGAGCGTTTTTACTCGACGTGGGGCGTGGTTTTGGACGGAGCACTGACGCGAGGGGGAGGAGGTGGTGGAGCTTAGAGGACGTGCCACTTTCAAATCTTGCTAGCTCTCCAACATTACCAACTATAGCTTTAATTGTAAACTTGTCTCTTTATTTTGTTCTCACAGAAAAACACATCGACAAAGTCTTATTTTATTTTTCAAGATTGTTTTTTGGGCTTTTTGCCTTTATTTGATAGTGACTGAAGACATGACAGGAAAGTGGGTAGAGAGAGAGGGAGGGGATGACATGCAGCAAAGTAAGAGTCAGTCGCTGCAGAGGACTAACAGCCTCAGTATGTGGGGCACATGCTCTACCAACTGACCTATAGCTGCGCCCCGACACAGTTTCGATAAGATTCAGGGGTTAGATGATTATTTTTGAGCCATTGAGATACAGCCTCTATTTTGTTTCTTAATGTTTCTGCTGCTACACAATGGGTTTTTGCTGATACATAAATGATTATGTCATCAACATACATTTGACAACTAGCTTCTTTACAGCATGATGGTAAATCATCCATGTGTAAGCTAAAAAGCAGAGGCCCCAGGAGGAAGCCTTGCAGAATACCCATTCTGGCACATTGGGGAGTTGAATATGTATCATTCATTTTAACACATTGGACTCCACATTCAAGATATGATGCAAGCCAACCAGTTACCTGCCCCAAGAAGTTAAATATCATAAGTTTGTTCAGAAGTATGTCATGGTTCATTATGTCAAAAGCCTTTTTAAGGTTTAAAAACACAGTTCCCTCTAAATTGGTGTTTGTGGGAATTTACCAGTTCTAATGGGGAGATTTTTTGAGATGAGATATGGGATTAATCATATTATAGCCTTATTCTATCTATCTTGAAATTCAACTACACCCCCCTTTTGCATAGGACCTCCTGGAACTTCCTAAAGGACCACTGATGTTGCCCAGACCCCAGGCTGGGAACCACTGATATACCTGTGTCTCTGAAAAAGTGATTGAAATTGATTTGATTTGTTTGGCAGAGGAAGCACTTATCATCTCATGACCTCGACCTAATGATGGCGTAAATGTAAAACAAGATGGTAATTATAGTTCATTTTGATGATGAAAATGCATTTGACATTTAAGGTCCAATTTCCTACAACTGACAAATAAGAGGGTATGGGTCTAATTGGTGTGTTGCACTGTGGTAAATGTCACCGCTCGCACACAGAGCTACACGCACCAGATATGTTCCCCTGTGCAACAAGAGGCGGCTGTTTACCTGTACAATGTCTCCCTCCTGAGGCTGAAAATGAACTGCAAAGTATACACAGTATTGGTTCTGCAGAGGCTCAATGCCATTTCATATGTAGGCCTGTAATTATATGTTATTCATATATTTTAACTGCTGCAGTATTTTATGTTCTGGATTATCATTTTCTTTTCCATTGAGCAACACAGTGATCCAGTAGAGACCTAATTTATTGATACTGACTTCAATATGAACCAATATCCAGCTTATTACAATGTGCTATAAGTCCATCTGAAGAATGGGCGAGTAAACTTTATACACCATTGTAGTCTCACGACCGATCATTTTTTACCGGTCCGGGAGCACCACTGGTGCACAAAAGTGAAATGAAAGGCCCAAAATTGAATGCAAATCATCAAAATTGATTTCGAGTGTTCAGATGCCCTGTGAGGACAAAGTCATGGAAGTTCATGAGAATGGAATCATGTTAACTACGTCTTTCAGAGAGGAATTGTAAATCAGCCCCATTCACCTGGAACACAGCAGGAGGATTTTTAAACCAGGGTGGAGATGTGAGATGTTCATGACAGGTTCTCTGTGTTGCTGCTTCCCAGGAAACTGTTCACCTGTTCCACTTCAGCTCCACTAATGTAGACAGGTGTGTGTGTGTGTGTGTGTGTGTGTGTGTGTGTCTTTGCCTCCTTCTTTCTAAAATCAACAGTTTGCTGCTTGGTGAGCAGTAGTTTGACTCACCTTAAAGCAGATAGCCCTGTTTTAATCTACTTTTAAATTTTAATTTCGTTTTTTAACACTTAAAGGTTTAATAAAGTGAACACCATCAGGTGTCACAAACTGCTTCTACATGGGAAAGGCTTAGTTAATCCAGTCCAGTCCACATTTTCAGCCCAAAACACTCAATCAGATCCATAAATACTCTCAAATTGCAAGACAGACGATATTTACACTCCATAATAAACAACTACTTTGTAAACATACTTATATACTCATTGTGACACACTGCCAACAAGCTGAGATCCTTGTGATTCCATTGATGCCAAGCAGGTCCAGATACAGTCACAAAAGCAGCAACAGTTAACAAGAGAAGCCAGCAAACAAACATTTACACTGAAGGCTCCAATAATCAGCTAAATGTTGATCAGAACTGACAGAAAGGTTCAAGAACAGCTTTCAGTTTACTTTGGGTTTAAATTGGATAGGTGTCTTATGAAAAATATGCATATGGTATGCAATTAAGTTCTTTTTTTTTTAAGCAATTGTCCTTTTTATAATAACAGTTTAAATGTCCTAAAATGGGTCAAGAGCAGATTTTGATGTGGGGGTGTGTGTCCAACAGTTCCTCTACAGCTGTGAAATCCACTTTGTATAATTTTGAGAACCATGAGGACCACCCAACCACACACTGTAACATCACTGGGGAGAGAGCACCCCCTGCTGGATATCTGTGGTTATAACTCACAAATACATTAGAGTAAGTTTTAGAGTTCGAGTTAATTTTTAAAAAGGGTTCTGTTCGCTGGTTTACAGCATTCTCAACATATCTGTGGTTATTCCCAGTTATGCTGCAGTCATGAGCATTCATTCATTTTACAAAAATATTTTCATGTCAGTTTAGCAGCATTATCAACACAGTTAAGTTGTTCTTAATTGAAATTATACATTTGATCTATTGAACACATTAAGTTTTTTGGTTTAAAGTTTATAGAACAACTAAAAAATAAAACTGTTTGGGTTTTTTGAATGACACATACACATAAATATCTTGTTTGACTCTGTATTCCTCTGACATTTTATATCCAAACCAGTTTCTGCCTTTCACCACCACTGTTGATTCCAATGAATTAATCTATTTCCTTCTTTGTTTTTTGTTTCTTTTCTTGTTTCCTTCTCTACTTCCTTCCTTGTTTCCTTTCTTCTTTATATCCTTATTTCTTTCTTTCCTTGTTTCATTGTTTCCTTCTTTTTTTCCTTTCTTGTTTCCATATTTCATTGTTTCTTTCATTGTTTCTTTTCTAGTCAGTGACAACAACTCTGGGCTCAGACACCTGTCGTGGTCGGTGAAGATGAATCCCAACCCCAATGACAGGCGGCCCGCCTGTGATGGTCTCGGGGCCCCAACAATTTAAAGCCTTCAGATAAGGATTGGAATATAACTCCAATCAAAATTATTTGCATAAGTGTCTCTTATAACCCAGCCTGTTTCACCGACATTAAAAAATAGCTCCTACCTCATATCAGTTGCTGTGAAAGAAGAGTTCTGAAAGCTTCTGGAATGAAGAACTGAGCCTGGCTGCCATGTTGGAGATGACAGTGAGAAGCCAATCTAGTAGCTAATCTAGAAGCCAGTCTAGTAGCTGAGGCGGCTGCTGGGAGGTAGTAGCCCTCATCACTGTGGCTGGAGGGCACCTCCTGAGGTGACTCCCGGGAGGTGGGCACCCCCATCACCGCAAATGTTTATTTAGTTTTTTTTTTTAATCCAAAAGGTCAAAGGTCAACTTAACTGTGACATAATGTTCAGCTCTCTGTCAGTCCACTGTATTCCTCTGTAAAAAAACAATTAAAAAATTTAGTTATCGTTGAAAGATGTCACCGTGGTGTAACGTCAAGTTTTGATGTTTCACCATGAAACAGAAAGTTGCTATAACTTCAGTATAAATGGTCCAATTTGCACCAGACTTTTTTTAGGAGTTCAAGCTTGAACATCTACATGACAATTTTCTGGAGTCACAGTGCCACCTACTGGCAACAGGAAATGACATGTGTTCGACTTTGACATGCTCCTCCTAGAAGGTTGACTATATCCAAGTCAAAAGTTTAAAAAAAATCTGAAGACCTTGATAATGCTGTGTTGAAAATATTGTAATGTTTTGTCATGACACAGGAAGTTGTTCTAACCTTGTGCTTCATGGTCAAATCCACCAGAGAGGACAGGCATCGTCAGAGAGGGCATCTGGAACATAGCTGTACCTGGCCCTGATGGTCTCATTGTCTAAAGACTTGTTCTTTAACCATAAGGTCACAGGTTCAGAGCAGGTAGATTGTGAATTCCCCCTATGCTACTACTCAGGCATGTTTAATGACACTCACTGACCTCAAGAAAACATTGTTACAAAAAGTTTTAGCAATTGTCTCAAACACAGCTTGGCTTTGAGCCAAAATATTTCATGATTTAAATTTTTCAAATCATCAGCGTCAGGTCTTCTGATTTAAAAATGTCTTGTTATATATGTTATTCTTTTCATTGTATGCATTTGATTGATTCCTCCCATGTCCATATTTGTGGCCTGTTTGTTTGATACTAATTGCATGTGATTGCTTTCAGTGCAGTGATTCTAAAGATTCTGGGCAAATATACCAAATAAGAAGACAGTATTTAACATCCACTGGGAAATTTTCTCTCAAAATTATCTGAATTTCAATATGTATTACAATACTGATTTTTATCTTATTTACTCATACTCTGTTTTTTTAATTGATCTGTTGTTTATTATATGATGTCATGTTTATGACTGTTGATGTTTTCGTTTTGATGTAAGGTGACCTTGAAAGGCACCATTAAATAAAATGTATTATCATTATTAGATCTATCAGACGTTGTACAGAATTCACAAGGCAGAGTGTGAGATGGGTTTTATTTGGGTTCCAGCACATATGGGTGCCGAGGTAAATGAGGACTGGTCAAAGAACGCCAATAGTGATTGTTAGAAAACACAGAAATCATAAATCAGTCAAAGAAATGTGGCAAGTACATGGAAAAATATAAAGAAGATGAAGTCTTTTTTTCACAATGCAAAACACAGAGTAAAAAACATTTTAAAAAAATTAACTTGCAAAAGAAAGGATTCGGTTGTCGTAACCAGGTTGTGGCTTGGGCAATGTTGGTTGGCTCCAAAGCTGTTCAAGGAGTGGCTGGAGAGACAATTTTTACTCAATGTAGTCTACTCATACTGGTTAACTGGACTAAAATTAAGAAACTAGTGGAATATCTGCACAGTACTGGGCTATGTATAAATACTGTCAAAAGGAAATTAACAACAGACAATAGAGGGCAGCAATACGCCAGTGTAGTGTCAATCTGCCGAACCCAAGAAGAAGAAGCTCTATGCGGGACCCGTGTCTGAAAGGGAATCCCACATCCGCGAATGATCTCGCGAGAGTAATCATTTTAACAAAAATCCTGAACTTTACTATATCTGACCCAAGTGTTGCTATCCTCGCACTATCTTAACCACAGCGTTCTTACCCCATAAAACAATATTAGTTTGTACAACATGCACAAAGAAAAGGATCCAACAAATCTCGCGAGAGCTTTGCAAATCTAGGGTTCCAATCTAGACACGACCCCATGCAGGCTACTTGTGAAGGGCTTGTGAAGTCTACTGTATGTACCCTGCTGGAGACGGTCCAACTCAACATAAAGATACTGTAGCTAGCTTACACTGCCCCATGCTAGCCCGGCAGTCGTAAAATGAGAGATATTCTGCAATAGCTGAATAGCAATTAAGTGGCCGACATATTAAATTAAACACGTAAGTGCTACAAAGCGAATTCACAATCTTGTAACGGTTTGCTAAATTAGATAGCATAACGTTAGCACTAGCCAACGTTAGCTAAACACAAACAGCATGCTACACTTGAGGCTCTGAATTGCCCTGTACATGACCTATACCGTGTCAGTTTTGTACTAGTGTTGTAAAGGAGTCTATCTTTTGCTAGCTTACTGCAGCGTCTCTGTTTGGTATGTTGCTAATGAGCAAGGTTGACAATTTGTTTTACGAGCTAACCAGACACGTTAGCTAGCTATAGCGTCAGCTAACAACAACATTGACCTGAGTTAAAAAGTCAGGATAAAAATTCTATCCTCTTACCAACAGTGATGGATTCACGTTTTATCTTAATTTTCTTGCCACTGTTCAGGAATTTTCTCCAGTAATGAGTTGTATTCTTAATGGTTATATGATTTTGTGCAAAGGTATTTAATCCTGTTGACACCCCTTGTAGGAGAATTGGCTTCTGATCTTCCTCTAAGAGTAATAACAGATCTATTAGCTCACTGTTTCACAGTGTTATTACAAAGCCTTATGTCATTGTATTTTTGATTAACTTTGCTCAGAATATTTCCTGGCTAAAGTTTAGTTAGTAAAGTTTAGATTAGCGATGTTGCATTTAAAGTTATACAGTTACTAAGTTTTGCCTTGCAAAACTCTCCCTTAAGAAATTTAAGCATGGTAAGTAAATATGATTTGTATTTTTACAGCTCAACTTGAAAACCGTGCCTCATCTTTTTGCCTTGTCGGTCCTAAAGATCATTCTTGACATTTTGCACAAATGTTTTACATTATTTTATGAATATGAATATGAACATGTTGCATTTGGATTCTTTAACTATGACAAAATATTGAAGGAAAAGGCATATGTCATAAATACATTGATTATCCTGGTCAGATTACACATGCAAATCCTTAATTTTACTAGCCAAAGGCCCATTTTTATTGTGTTTTCCAATGATTATGTAGTACATAAAAATTATTAAATTTTGTAACAATAAGAAGGCCATAGTAATGGTAAAGGCATGCGTTACCTGCAAAATGTGAAAGTAGCCTAGATAATGAAATGACAAATTGTGCCTTTAATATTCCTTCTTATTATTTATATACATTTTTTATAGTTGATGTGCAGTTTGTTCAACAAAGAATTATAGACAAATATTCTTCCCAAGCATTGTATGTATGTAGACTGGTATTTGATGTTCTTTTTCTTTGTTACATTTGTTTTGATCATGCAGAACTTTTAATAAAAGCATATCTGTTTTGTTTGTCTTTTTGCAGATCCGGCCGTCCAAATGGTGATCATGTCAGGCACAGCCACTGTGCTGCAACAGTTTGTCAGTGGGCTGAAGAGTCGAAATGAAGACACCAGAGCAAAATCTGCCAAAGATCTGCAGCACTATGTGACTACAGAGCTCAGAGAGGTAACAGCAAAAAGAAACATGGATGTAATAGAAATCTGTCTTAAGGCTAGCTTTCCAATATACTCTATAGTGTGCTGTTGCCCTCAAAGGCGAGTGATCAGCTGTTTACAGTATTTCAGGAGTGGATATGAATCCACACTTTAATTTGGTTGTAAATATTAGGCAACATGAAATGTGCAGGAATAATGAGATATTATTTTCCTTTTCTAGATATTGTTGAGTTTGTAGTTCTTACTGACTGTTCTTTTTGATACTGGTTTTGTGCTGTCCACAGTTAAGCCAAGATGAAGCCACTACATTCTATGATGAGTTAAACCACCACATATTTGAGCTGGTTTCCAGCTCTGATGTGAATGAAAAGAAAGGAGGAATTCTTGCCATCGGTAAGCCGTGAACATTGACGTGCCAAATTTTAAAGTTCACTTTTACACGGTGCATGTGTGAAATGTTATATTCTCAATTTCTTCCAGTGAGTTTGATCGGAGTCGAGGGAGGCAATGCCACCAGGATCAGCCGCTTTGCCAACTACCTTCGCAACCTGCTCCCCTCCAGCGACCCGGTGGTTATGGAGATGGCCTCCAAAGCCATGGGCCACTTGTCTATGGCAGGGGACACTTTCACTGCTGAGTATGTGGAGTTTGAGGTGAAGAGGGCCCTGGAGTGGCTGGGAGCAGACAGAAATGAGGGCAGACGACATGCTGCAGTAAGTGAACGACAGAGAGCAGGGACTGTGTTGTTTGTTATTGAAATACTACCACATCCTGGTGCTGTTTACGTATGTCGGAGATGAGGGCCAAGGACAGTTTGACTCATGATTGGTTCATTGCGCTGTTGCCTTTTTTGTTTTCTTTGTTTTCTCTCTAAGGCAGCACTTGGCACATTTGTGGCCAGTTTAGCTTTTTTTAGCTTAGCAGTTTTGCTGTCCAGGTGACATTGTTGAATTTTGCAAGTAAATGAAAATGACAGTGTCCTTTTGGGGTATGGCACCATGGCACTCAACTTGTTGACTTGTTGTCTTTGTAAAAATACAAATTCAGCATATTCAAACCCAGCTTAAAATGAAATGCTGTCCCACTTAGCAAACTCACTCAGAATAAGAAGATATGGATGTGCTTGATCTTGTCAGTTGTTGAACAGTAGATGTGAGTGTTTAGTAAATGTTTCTGTGACATTCTCGCACTTTGGCTTTGTTTATCCTGTCTGCATCAAATCAAATCAAATTTAGGCTTCTTTTGTGATGGATCTTCCATCTTGGCTGATTCTGATAAGTCGAATTAGTTATGATCACTGATGTTTTTGTGGACTGCTTTCCATGCAGACTCAGAGCAAACTGATGGTTTCACAGGTAGCTGAGTGGGGATTCTGCTCAGTTTTGCAGCCTGATTTTGTGGCTTAGGTTGATGTGTATTTTCTATAGAGCCGCTCTAATTAGACGACAGTCTGTTCTTTCAGTACGCATAGTAACATTCCGGTCATAATGTGATTACGTCTTTTTCTTAACTTGATCGTTTGATGGTGAATGTCAAAGATGTTCTGCTGTTGAAACACCTTCTTCTGTCTCCACTCTCTCTTTAATTGTTCTTTAATTTATAAACAACCAGTAGGTGTTGCTTCATTTGGTACTACTTAGTGATATATGGTTTAGCATCTTCACATTTCTACATTGCATGCTATGTTTCAGCTAAATGTAGTAACAACATCTTAAGGTTCACAGCTGTCGGTTCTATTGCAGAATTCCCACAGAGATCACCATAATGGTGCAAGATGCCAAAGATGCAACTTAAGGATGGAAGCATGATTTTGAAAACTGAACACAATTTGCTTTAAGAAAAGTCACACAAAAACAATTCCTTAAAGAATAATCTCAGTATTTTTCAACCTAACCTGGACCTCATTTTTCTATGTTTTTGTATCTAAGTGACTAATGGGGACAACAGTTTTTGAAATTGGTCTGGTATTGAGGGAGAGCGCTGAAAAACTGAGCTGAAACTTAAAATGACATTTTTGCAAAGGTCTATCTCTGTAGTGATCCCTTCTATAATGTTGTCTGGCTCTTTGAATAACAGTCTGAACCTGTCAGTGGCGAAAACAAGCACTTTTAGGGAACTACTTTGATGATGTGCTGTTGGCCAGAGGGATGAAGTTTTAGCGTTGTTTTTCTTCTGCTTGCTGCAGCGATCTCCCTCAATACTGGATCAGTTTCAGATTGTTGTCCGCTGTAGTCATTTAGACACAAAAGCATGGCAAAATAAAGTGCGGGTTGAAAAATACCAAACTTAGCTTTTAAATGTGCAGCAGTGCACATGAAATGTATTTCCATTTGCACATCTTATCAATTCTATGGGTTGAACTTTGGAGCCCTGGATTAATATAATAACTGCTGAGTGATATGAAGGACAGTATTGACATACTTTATATTTACTTTTAAAGAAGTAAACCCAGAGGAAGGCAATTAATGACCAGCCATTAAATTTCTGAATTTTTCTAGGTGTTGGTGTTGAGGGAGCTGGCTGTAAGCGCACCCACCTTCTTCTTCCAGCAAGTGCAGCCCTTCTTTGACAACATCTTTTACGCAGTATGGGATCCCAAGCAGGCCATCCGAGAAGGGGCTGTATCTGCACTGCGAGCCTGTCTCATCCTCACCACACAGAGAGAGACCAAGGAAATGCAGAAACCGCAGTGGTACAAAGTAAGAGCTCTTCAAGAAGCGTACCTCCTCAGTGCGCATTGTATTTACCCGAGGGAAACCTCTGTCCTTGTAATAGGCAACTTGAGTGTTTGTGTTTTCTGTGACAGCAAACCTTTGAGGAGGCAGAAAAAGGGTTCGATGAGACTCTGGCTAAAGAGAAGGGGATGAATCGTGACGACAGGGTCCACGGCGCTCTTCTGATCCTGAACGAGCTGGTTCGCATCAGCAGCATGGAAGGAGAGGTGAGGCCTGAGTTCACTGTGGAAACATTCTGGCGTCCACAAGCGAAACATTCCTCTCACTGTCTCGTCTCTATGACAGCGTATGCGCGAGGAGATGGAGGAGATCACGCAGCAGCAGCTGGTCCATGATAAGTACTGCAAGGAGCTGATGGGTTTTGGAACCAAGCCCCGCCACATCACACCCTTCACCAGCTTCCAGTCGGTGCAGCCACCGCAGTCCAACGCCCTGCTGGGCCTGCTGGGATACAGCACGCCTCAAGGCTTCCTCACCTTCGGCGCCACGCCTGTACCTGCCAAGAGCTCGCTAGTGGAGAGTCGATACTGCCGTGAGCTGATGGAGGAGCGATTTGATCAGGTAGATTTTACAGCAGAGGTCTGGCTTTTCCAAGAATGCAACAGCTGCTTAGGTAATTGCTTAATCTGCCAAATTTTGTGTGTTAATGAATAGATTTTTAGTGATCAGTGCTGTGCTACCCACAGTGAATCTGCAATCTGCAATTCTTCTGTGTAATGTAGGGACGCACACATTGTGAAATTCTGGGCCAATTTGGATGCAGATAACAGACATTTTTGTGACACAATGAATAAACATTGGCCATCACCATCAGTGAACGTCCTCATATTTACCGATATGCTGATTGCAGTCAACAAGAAAAAAAGTAGCCGGTACTGAAGCCCTCAAATGTTTACCACACCCAACACAAAATTATTAAAATTTTTAAACTGTTTAAGGGCCTTGATAGTGTTTTTCTTTCCTATAGACTATATCTTGTGTCACAAGCTCATGTTTCACTAGTTTGTGGTCAAAGTTGAATTTCACTTTGAGTTTGAACCCAGAGCTTCATACCTCCTCCTCAATTTTAATTGTTTCCTTTCACAGAACTTTTACGTTTGGTAAATCTCTCTTTTCTTACATAAGCCTTATTTTTTTTCTTTTAACAACCCAACAGAGTTGGCTTATACATACTTATCCTTACCAAAATAATATTACTTATTCATTATCACAGAGCTTGAGCGATCACAAAGTTGTGGCCTACTAAGCAGCCTACTATTAATGAGTGAGGACAAAGAAACATGTCTTCTGTTTTGTATACAGACTTAGTTGGTTGGGAACCAATGGTATATGGTGGTGTTGTTGAATGCATCACATTGTAAAGTCCTCTTGTACTTTTTGTCCCCTCATAATATAATGATTGGAATGATTGCTTCAACGTGGGTTAAGCTGATTATTTATTTATTTATTTATTCATATATTTATTTTTTTCACTCTCTGGCATTGCCTTCAGCACTGTTTTGGTTGCTAGTACGGGCCACTAAGTCTTACATTACCTACTAAATACAATGATGATGGTCTGTGAGTGTTAGAAAAGTATGTTAAACAAAAAGTTGAAAATAAGAAACATGGTTTCATTTTACAGTTAAATTAGTTTTTACCCACACTAGATTTGTCCAAGAGTTTCATCTACTTGACAGTCCTCGATGATGGTCAAGATAAAATTGCTTTATATGACAATTAAACTGTAACTTATCTTACCAGTAAATGTGAATATAAATGAGCATTTTTAGAAATAATGCTTGTATGTCACAAGGTCCATAACACAATGTCAGTACTGTTCTGAGCATCAGATTTATGACAGTTAACACAAGCTCTTATTATGTGCTATGTCCAGGTGTGTCGGTGGGTGCTGAAATACAGGACCAGTAAAAACCCTCTGATCCAGATGACCATCCTCAACCTGCTTCCACGCCTGGCTGCCTTCCAGCCACATATCTTTACAGGTGGGGCTAGTTAATGGTTGAATGTAATCCAAGATCCATTTGACTCTTAAGACTGTAACATGCAGCCGTTCATGCTTTCGCATCACTGTGTCCACTGGGCTTCTTTGGTGGTTATGGACAAGAAATGTAAAGAGATCATAACCAGTACTTTTTGGTCTCCTCTACTCTGGTATTGATGGACTTCATTTTGATAAATTGCTTGTGGATTCTCAGTCTCTTGATTTATTTGATGCGGCCTCCCCAAAGCCTGACATCTGCGTTTAACCACTGTGGTTTTTCCATCCACTGTGCAGACCAGTACCTGTCAGACACTATGGGCTACCTGCTGGGCTGTTTGAAGAAAGAGAAGGAGAGGACGGCAGCGTTCCAGGCCCTGGGGCTGCTGGTGGTGGCTGTCAGGGCAGAAATCCAGCCGTACCTCTCAAAGGTCCTTGAGATAATCAAGGCTGCGCTGCCTCCGAAGGACTTTGCACACAAGTCAGTAATTAAAAACCTAAAACAGTTTTTTTGTCTCTGCAAAAAAATTGCTTCCTCCATGTTCAGAAAATCTAACTTTGATTTGTCATTTAATATTCTGTTGTATTTACTGTATTAAGTTTTTTTTAAACTGTATTTACTATACAGAATCATTCTAGTTTTGTAGTAGTATAGTAGACCCTAATAGACGAGACCCTCCTCAGTCTCCAGAGGCTTGTTTAATTTTGACTTTAAGCTTAACTGTATATTTTGTGTTGTAATTCCAATGTGGTAGACCTGTTTAAATTAATCTGGGACATGGTCTTCCATGTGTACAGGAGGCAGAAGACCATGCAGGTGGATGCCACTGTGTTCACTTGTATCAGCATGCTTTCCAGAGCCATGGGTCCCAGCATCCAACCAGACATCAAGGAGCTGCTGGAGCCTATGCTGGCTGTGGGCCTCAGGTAGGACAGAATAGAATTGCCATTACGCTAAATACTTAAACTAACAGGGTTTTCCATTGACAGACTGTGCTACGTTTATACAAGAAGAAGGGTTCAAACTGGCTTCTATTGTTTATATAATGTATATGTTAATGTTTAACATTATATTTGTTGGTAAACATATCACAACATGCTTGTTTGTCCTCATCTGAAGATGACAACAGTAATGATATTGGAATTTCTTTGTTCATTTAGTCCTGCACTGACGGCTGTGCTGTATGATCTGAGCCGTCAAATCCCCCAGTTGAAGAAGGACATCCAGGACGGTCTGTTGAAGATGCTTTCCCTGGTGTTGATGCACAAGCCGTTGCGTCACCCCGGCATGCCCAAAGGCCTGGCTCATCAGCTGGCCTCACCAAGCCTCACAAACATCCCTGAGGCCAGTGACGTAGGCAGTATCACACTGGCCCTGCGCACACTCGGGAGCTTTGAGTTTGAAGGTAAGAACATTTACGAAAGACACAGCTTTAAAGCAGGACTATCATATTTCATGTTTTAAATTTATTTGGTAAGAAACACAGGGAGAAAACATCCAGAGTGAAGAACTTGCACAGACTCCCATTTCTGATCTAGTGCACCAAACTCCATTGATCTTAAATTAGTTTCTGTCAGTACAGAAAAATGATGATTTTAGGTGTGGGTAGTGGCTTTACAGCCCTAAAAAACATGAAGCAAGAAAAGAAATAACTGATGGAGTAAAAGCCTTAGTGCTTGCCCCCTGCAGATTCAGTGAAGTTGGAAAAAAATGTTGTGGTTTTAAATTGAAGGCATAAAGCATCAGATAAAAGTTTGGAGCCATAAAGGGGAGCACATAGTCTGTAAGAACTGCAGAAACAGCTAGTGCTGTTGTATTTATGGGTGCTTCCAGCTCAACTCTGGACTGAACCCCTAGAACTTTAGACAACATACCAATGAATCAAAATACTAGATAGTTGTAAGACTTCTATTTGTTATCTATTTGTTTTGAGCTTATTTCTCTTTCAAATCAAGTTACTGCGTAGAATTTTCAGGTGAGGAATTTCATAGAAGTTGTTTTAGCTAAAAGAAATTGTAACAAATGTGTAAACATAATCTGGGGTGCATTGGTGTGACAGGGTTAATATTTCTTTTGACTGCAGAGGCTGTTGACACCGTATGCAATGTGCTTGCAGTGGCAAGAAATTCGATCAGATTCCAAACTTGGAAAAGTAAAATAAAATGTGTTAATAGAATTCATGTTTTACTCTGAAACAACAAGTTCAGGATGAAGCAAGTCGTTGTTAACTGAAGCTTTGTATGTAAGCTCAAAAATGCATCTCCCAGTTCAGGGATCATTCTCACACTTTGTCTTAACCCTTTTTCCAGGACACTCTCTCACCCAGTTTGTGCGCCACTGTGCTGACCACTTCCTGAACAGTGAACACAAGGAAATCCGGATGGAGGCAGCTCGGACCTGCTCACGCCTCCTCACGCCCTCCATCCACCTGATCAGCGGCCACGTTGTCAGCCAGACTGCTGTGCAGGTTGTTGCAGATGTGCTCAGCAAGCTGCTAGTTGTCGGCATCACCGACCCAGGTAAAAGAGCGAGCAAAGGAGTTTTTTTTAAAGTTGATAATGATGTATTAGTGTCTCTGTAATTTATGAGAACTCAATTTTGCATGAATCAGCACTTAATTAAAAGAAATTGGATTTGTAGCATGGGATATGAATATAATACCTGTCAACAGTTAACAGCTATAATACGAGATTTCTCATCCCTGTTCTCCTGCAGATCCAGACATTCGATACTGTGTACTGGCATCTCTAGATGAACGTTTTGACGCTCACCTCGCCCAGGCTGAGAACTTGCAGGCGCTGTTTGTTGCACTGAACGACGAGGTATTTGAGATCAGAGAGTTGGCCATCTGCACAATTGGACGCCTCAGCAGCATGAACCCTGCCTTTGTCATGCCCTTCCTACGCAAGATGCTCATCCAGGTAGGAGAGAGGACAGATAGCACTATATGTGAAGTTTAATGATTTGTTGTGTTGGTTTTCTTTATTGTGTAAACAGTCTTAGATTTTTTTTTTACCAATCAAGGGGTTTTAATTCATAGCTAGACCTGGTTTAAAGTTTGTTTATTCCTGCAAATGGAGAGTTTGTCAAATAAATATACAATATTTGGATTTTTACCATCTCGCTCATGTATCAGTACGTTTGGTCTGCTTAAAAAGATTGCTTGTTATCTGTTGTTTCAATTGGATACCACTAGAGGGCAGCAAAGGCCATGGTATTATGTGCAGCTTAAAAACACGAGGAATAAACCTTTTTCCGTGACAGTCATATTGATGAAAT
>JAJHUR010096830.1:0-70475 GCA_027495735.1 Lutjanus campechanus
AGACAGGTGTGTGTGTGTGTGAGAGAGAGGGAGGGAGAGAGAGGGAAGGAGAGATAGTAATGTAATCAGATGACAGCTTACTGCTGAATCATGCAATCATGCAACATTAAGAGACACCCTGAAAACCTGGACTCAAAATATCTTGCATACGGTATCTAACAACAAACATACATACACTGTATAGCAACAAGGTACAAATGTGATAACACAAGTGCATGCGTTGATGGCATGCTTTGTGAGATTGAAAGGTTACAGAATGAGAATTATGCTGATATTTTCATTGTGCTGATATGAGAATGTCAAAAATGTTCTGATGTAATGTTGCAGCTGTGTTTAGTTTCCATCCTTGGCTTTATCCTGTACTGTATCACCTACCTGCCTGATGAGAGAACGTCTCTGCAGTTCATCTGCAAGGTGAGTCCACCCACACACACACACACACACACACAAGTTTGTTTAAGATAAAAGAAGTCCCATGATCCAACGCTACTTCAAGACATCCTCAAACTGCTTTTGTTGTTCTTTGAATGTGAGAGAGACCCTAGCAGCAGAATTTACGTATTGTGCATTTAAGCTAATGATAGTTAAGCTTTAGCTTGTCAACTATATTCATATTAGCCTTGACTCACTGTTCTTTGTCCAACTTCAAATATTGTTGGAAGTTGGAAGTTGGAAGTTATGCATCTCTGTCTGATTTTCAACCTGCACATTTTGGATACTGCAGTGCGCTTTTTGTTGGCCACATTGTAGTTTTGTACATCATTATCTTTTTCCAGTTGGTGCTCAGTGATGAAACATTAGTTCTTCATGGTTCTCTCCTCCAGCCTGATTGGATCCTGTTGGATTGGTCAAACATTTCTGCATTAAATGTCTAAAACGCTAACTAGATGTTATAAAATTTGTTGAGAAGTGTCCTTATATTATCCCAAATGTTTCCAACAATGTTCAAATGCGGAGAAATTCATTATCCATTATCCTGCTAACTGTTGCTGGCTATTTGCTGATTGCTAAAACCAAACATGGGATGTGTCTGATATGTCTGAGAGTACCAATGAAAGCTGGCACACATGACTAAACATAAATAAACACAATAAAACTTATATTACCTCATCCATAAATATGATTTCTGCCTGAGTCGTGCCAGATTGATTTTCTTCAGCTACGGTGGCTGTTTAAAAGTAAAAGAAAACAACTCCCATGATCCCAAGCCACATCATCAAAATGCGTCTTTTGTTGTTGTTTTAATGCGAAAGAGACGCCGTGTGGCATTATTTACACATTGTGTGTGTTGATTTGCTGGGAATGAATAGTGTTAGCGTTAGTTGATTCAAGAAATTAATTTATTCCTTTTACACGTTTTAAATGACAGTTTTTAGTCTTTGTGTTTTGAGGAAGATATCAAGTATTTTCAAGTCAAAAGGCTCCGGTCCAAGTGAAGTCACAAGTCATTGTTGTTAGAGTCTAAAGTCATCAAGTTTGTGACTCAAATCCTATTTGAGTCCAAGTCATGTCTCTCAAGTCAACACCTCTGTATGAAGTCAAATCATGTTCCTCATTAATACTTTGAAAGTGAACATGTGTGTGTTGTAGAATCTTAGTTGCAGTAAAAGCTGTGATCAGATGGATCTGTGTGTTCCAGACAGAGAAGACCTCTGCAGACAGAGAACAATGTTTTACTCACTGAGCTGCTGTGATTGTTAGATGGCTGTTCTTGGGGAACTGTAACTGTAAATGGCACAGAGAGAAAATGCATTCCTGTTTAAAAGAGCTCTGTGGGGATTCCTATGAGTGGATGAGTGCATTCATTAATGTGACTTGATTGTTCAGCTTAATTAGCCGTACAATATATGCAGTTGGAATTTCAAGGCAATTAAAATCAGTCCACCATTGTTTGCCACTGAGAAGCAGGTCCTTGGAAGAAGCATGCTCTCTTTTTTATGTCTGACTCGCTTGTGTGTGCATACCAGGATCAAATATGTACATACGCTGTGAAGAGAGTGTTTCAAAACACTTCAATAGTATTTCCCCTTAAGAACTGCAGCTAATTTGCAAATGGTCTTTGCAGGAAGGCATGATAAAAAAGCCATTTCCAAACGTGTCTGGGTTGTATAGTTTTAAATACCATCAGACTGTCTGAATCACCAATATTACAGTGATTTTCTTGATTTACATCTTAATATATAAAGTTTACTAAAGTTTACTTTGGAAATATTAAATGGTCTTTCAAGAAATAATAATCAAAACAATACATATTTCTTTCTTGTTGAAATATAACTGTTCTGTCATACTGCACTAGTACATTTTACAACATCTGTATGGTAAAATTCTTCACTTTTTCCTGATTTTCTCTCCCATAAGTACTATCAAAAAGATGAGCCAAATTAAGCACTTCTTTAAAAAACAGTTAACAATGCATAGAGCAGCTGCAATTAGCCTGCAGTGTCTCTTTCTCTGGCCCTAAATTCAAATGTGGTTTACTTTATTAATGTCATTAATTCAAACAGCTCAATGATCTCATGGCCTTCCTACATTCATTATTAGCTTAAGAATTTATGCCTTTACAGTCAGTTCATTTATTCATTTCAATTGCTCTTAGCGCAAGGTGAGCAACTAGTCGAGTGAGTAGAAAATGTGTTGTAAGTGGAGACATTTCTGAAGTTAAGTGTTACTATGTTATCAGATGGCTCTCTGATAACCTGTCCAAATAATAATTTATTGTGTCAAGACACTCATTTTCTTGTTCTTTGAGTTTTGTGAGCGCTCACTAAAAAGTGTTCCACAGGGACACCACATGGACAGGCCCGTAGCTACCAGTCATGTCCTCGATATGTTTTCTGGGTCTTACTTAAAAGTTTTTATCATACATATGTTGCTGAAAATGTTAAATTAAAGTGACAAATCACTAAAACTACTTAGCTGTATCATGGTGTGTTGTGAACAAAGGTTGGCGTCATCTCACATTTTAGATGAAGGTTTTTAGATTAAGGTTTTTTGTGTGGATGAACTTGATGAGTGTTAGAACACTTGTCAGCTAAGTTGGGGCAGAACCTGAAAGATACTGTAGTTGTGCTCCTCTGCTCATTTTGTTTGACAGTGGATGGGATTTCAGTGCAATACGAAACTGAGCTGAACTGAACCTGAAAAAGAACAATTTGTGTTGGATTCTGATCCATTTTTCATCTAGAACTGACATTATTTCCTAAGTGGTCATTGACCTCATGGCCTCACTATACATAAACTCCTGCCTACGGCCCTGAACATCAACTATAAACAAGAACAATAGGAGTGTTGACTCATCTCACTTTCTACCTGATTTGGGGTTTCTTTTAGTGAAGTACATCATATTCAACCAACTTGTTAATGCACTTGTCGTATGTACATTTCCCTGTAACCAGCCACACTCCATATTTCACAGCTGTTCCAGAATTAACATAAATGCCATTTTCAATTGAGCGCCGCTCATCACTTGCATAATTCCATAAGCAGCATGTAACTGAGATCAAAATACACCAGCAGCGAATGAGCGCGCCTGTTATATAAGCAGCGGATTAAGATGAAGGTTCAGTGTTATTGAGATTGTGCAATTGCATAAACAACACAAAGCCTGTGTCACATTTTACAACTGTATTTTTAGACACTCTCTGTTGTTCAGACTCACACAGGACGTGCACTAAAGGTGGAAGGCGGCTGTAGCTGCAGGGCAGTCTTGCATGTGCTGTGTCTCATCTGTGCTAAGAGCTGGGCTCCTATTCTGAGGGTCAGACCTCTCCCTGTAGTATCGTGGGTAATCTCTTAACTTGCCACAGGCACTGAGCCAGCATGTCTGTTTCTAAGCTACAGTTCTGGCACTCTGGGTTAAATCATGAGACAAAAGACTTCAGCAGGAGCCAGATTTCTAGTCTGGAAAACACAAAGGCTGGATTGCACTAACAAGGATTAATTTTTAAACCTAATCAATATTAATAATTGATAATTCAGCCAACATTTTTTTCTCAAAAGAGGAGAAATTAGAGTTTCCTTGCAGGAGCATAAAAATAGCTTGCTATAAAATAGTATAACTTTCAAAAACAAACTAACTAACTAACTAACAAATAAAACAAACAAACAAATAAAACAAACTTTTTAGCTAGCTAGCAAATAAGTGCAGATAAACATTAGTATGTATCATGTCACTTCCTGAAAGCCTCCCTGCCAGTTGGAGACATGTAACCATGGTAACCTGTGCCAACAAACTAATTAAAAAACATATATTATGTCTATCAAAGTAAAACCTTATTTAAATAATAAACATTATGCCAGAGCTTCCCTGGTTGCTATCCAACTTGTTGTTGTTGTTGTTGTTGTTGCTGTCGTTACTACTGCATTGCATTGTGGGATATTTATGCTGGCAAAGTATCCAGTCTATACTGTAACATTTCCATACTGTAACATAGTATGCACTATTTCAGATATACAAAAAAAATCTCATATACTGTTTTTGCTTACTAAATAGCACATTACTATGGAATTTCAGAAGCAACCAATTTATCAAATATATTTTTAAAAACTTTTTAGCTTGGTATTGCAAACAATAGAACATTTTAGCTTTATAGCTAGCTAGCAAACAATACTTTTT
This sequence comes from Lutjanus campechanus, assembly GCA_027495735.1. Classification (NCBI taxonomy): domain Eukaryota; kingdom Metazoa; phylum Chordata; class Actinopteri; order Lutjaniformes; family Lutjanidae; genus Lutjanus; species Lutjanus campechanus. The sequence continues at coordinate 4,616 of JAJHUR010096830.1, forward strand.
TTTTTTTTGGTTTTTATTTTTAGCCTGCTAGCAAACAATATAACTAAAAAAATGTAGTAAGATAGCAAACAATGTGTGATTTTGTTAAGGAATACAAACCAGATGAAAGTTAATTGTTTTCTCCTGTCTTTAAAAATTACAGCACCCAAATGCGCTCAAATGTATTTTTTATTATTATTTATGTATCTATTTTCTGATCAAAGCATTTAAGGTATATGTGCATGACCTCTGACTTGTCCTCTGCTCTCTACAGCTCCTGTACTTCATCCTGTGCACAATCGGCCTGGTCATCTCCGTGCTGGTCATGGCGTTTGCTGGACACCACTACTCACAGACCAGCAGCTTCACCTGTGTGCAGGTGGTAGAGGACTGCGTGTGCACACTGGACGAGGAAGACCCAATAGCCCGCACCTTTACCTACGAGGCAGTCAGTGACTGTGAGGTGATCACTGGGACACTCACACTCTACTTCCTGCTCCAGATCATACTGAACCTGGCCCAGGCACTCGTCTGTGCCGTGGGCGCCTTCATCATGTGGAAGCACCGTTACCAGGTCTTCTTTGCTGGTCTTCAGATTGGCTCTCCCTCCTCTGTACAGTGGCAGAAGGTGTAACGTGATGATGATGACAGAGGTGATGGGATGACTCAGGATGGAGGTCGATGCCAACTGTGTGATTACACTCTGGACAAGTGTGTTTTCTTTGATGTCAATTTATATTAACCTTTTATGATAGTTGTTCTATAATGGCTTTTTGCACAAATTTTATATAACATGTGTGTAACTTTGTATTTCCAGTGTCTGATGTTATAAAAATAACTCCACGTTAACAAATTTTTTACAATGTTTCTAATCATCATAACATTTGCTCTTGGGACATACAGTTTGTGTAAAGCTGTAATACTAGACACAAAACTGAAACCAAAAAAGCTAATTTCTCTTGCACTTAAAGGGACAGTTAACCCATAAATCATAGATATTTTTCCTCTGGTCTGGAGTGCCTTGTTGTGAGCAATTTCATGTAGGAGAAAATACTTCCTACATGAAACTGATCACAACAAGGGCTGTGGATTATTCTGAGTAACTGAGTAATCATTTCTTGAAAGAGAGATTGCTTTTGAGTTTTTCAAATGTACTTTTATGTTTTGGGCATTTTCAGCACTGCAAGCCGAGTGCCATATTTGAGAGAAGGCAGACTCTACAATATCTACAACCAATATATTCAAAACTCAGCAATTCACACCAAAACAAACTAGACTGATAAATAACACCATAGGCCAGAAGAAAAATATGTATTTTTGATTTTGAAATGAACTGTCTGTTTAACTCCAAAAACGTACAAAATGTCCTTTGGATTGAGAATTGGAAAATCACATTATATTACAGTTTCTCACTCTAAGTTTGTAGCTGCCTGCGGTAACTCATTTTGACATTGTTTGACACGTGAAAAAAGCAACAAGGTGGATTAATGAACAACATGAACAACCTGTTCCATTTCTTATGTTACTATATACACTTATGCTGCGCTGTAAATATTGCGTAAAATCCTTGATGAAAAACAGCAGCAAAGTACTTTTCAGCTAATAGAGGTAACCCTATAATACTCCAAACAGTCCAGTTACGTGCACTAAAAACAGATCCTGACAGCAGCAACACAATCTGGGCAGAGTGCACTTTATGAGACTGGATCCAGACTGAACTGGGCTGTGGCTTGTGAAGGTGGATGCCAGGCCAGTAGCCAGCATGACTCAAACAGCCTGTAGGAGTCAAACTACTGCAGCCACAGAGGGAGGGAGGGGGGAAGGGGCCAGGGTGAGGAAAGGGGGACTCAGACAGGCAGCTGGACTTTAGCTAACTACATCATCTCACTGTGTTTGTTTACATTCAGGCAGGACAGAGTGAAGGATGAAACAACCAAAACATTTTTGGTTCGCGTTTTTAACGTGCATTGTCTTGTGCAGAGGTTCAGCTTTATTTTATTCTTACTCTCATCTCAGGTGCTGACAGCAGTCACCAACAGTCTGTACATAAACGTGAGGAAGTTTCCTTTGCAAATTAGATGAAATGTTCTCAGAGGGAGAGAGTAATCATTGTGCAATGTTACATCTCTTTTGTCAATGATTAAACAAAATTGACTGGGGCATGATATAAAAATTTTATTTATTTTTCACAGAAGCCTTAAATGTGGTGTTTGAGAAAGGAGTATTTCATTTGGATAAAAAAAGAAGCCAATAAGTGCATTTCCTCTTGTAAAACTGTTATATTTGTGGTTACAAATACAAATCTTTGTTCCAGTTATGTGCAGTTTCCTTTTTCCAGTTTTGTCACAGCACACATATAGTTACCACAGCCTCTTCAGAGCCACGTCACTCATATTCAAATGAATGGATTTGCTTTCGTGGTTAATTGCATTATGTAATTATGTAAAGAATAAAAAGAATGAAAACTGAGCAGAAAGATAATCAGCATCTTCAGCTCATGCAGCTAATGTAGCCCCCAGGCCATAACCATGTTTATGCTGCACAAATGCAGTATAAGTAAACATGAGGAGAGCATATCATTACAATTGATGGGAAAATACACATTATAATACAGTCAGTACTGGTGGTAAATGTAGTCAACTGAAGCAATAAATTCCTCATTGTGGGCTATATTGTCCAAGAAAGGGTTATCCTGCTGGTGAAGCAGTGCAACCAGTGCCTTCAAGTACAGGGATGCATTGTGCACAAGTTTCTGTTGCTGATTACCCAGAGGTGTAGACTAGAAATCAGGGTATGAAAAACAGAAGAACTGATGGGGTCTGAGGCCCATTTATTGACACTTGAAGCCCCCCTGAAAGATTGGATGGCAAAGTTTTGGGGGGGGTTTCTGGAAAAATCTTTTTTCTTTTTTTTTTTTAATTTATTTAAAAGTTATGTCTGGTATTAGCCAAATAGCCAAACACCTTTTCACAAGTCCAAATACAGAAAAATATTATTGTGGTGTTTCCTTTTATATTGTCATCAAATACCCAGTTCTTTCTGGTAAGACATTCTTCTGGGTGATGTTATTGCAAATGGTCCACAATCCAGATATTGTGTAGCTTAGAAAACCTAGCGTTACTGCGTACAACCTGAAAAGTAGAGGATTTGGCATTCACTTACTAGCTAGAAAACAATGTAACATTGTATTTTCTTTTACTTTTTAGCTAGCTAGCTAGAAAACAATATAACTAAAAAAATGTTTAAATTGTCTAACAAACAATGTAACTTAAAGGAGTACAGAGCATCCAATAGTTAATGGATTTCTCCCTTCTAATACTTACCAGGTCCTGACAGCACATGTATTATTTATATGTTTATTTATTTTAATTTGGGTAACCTGGCAGTGGGTTTGACATCATGGTTAAAAGTACAGGCTTAGTACGCATCAAGTTAGGAAAATATGTCAAAGACAAAGCAAAGTTCATCTCTTGCTAACATTGGATTAACCTGGTAGCAGAGATACCTGGCGCTAACACTGGTGCCTCTGCAGCTTCTGGCACAGGTGAGTTGGAGGCTCCTTTCCCGCCTATGGAGGTAGGCAGGGGGAAATCCAAGATGAAACAGCCCATAGTTCTTCCTTAGCTTCTTCCTTAAAACTAATTACATCACTGGATGCAGGAAAAACAGATTCTGCAGCATGAAAACTCAGCTTTCTTAGTCAATATAGCACACACAGGAATTTTTTGCTTCAACTGACTACATTTACCATCAGCAGAAAAGTGCCGGATTTTCCCTTTAAGAAGCTAAACATTGTATGACTAATCTGTGACATCAACAAGAGACAAAGTCATCTCTGTCTGAGTACGGTTGTGATTTAGTGTGATACTGTGAATTGCTGATTTATACACATTAACTGTGACTGCACACATCTGACAGCTTTCATCATTTCATTATTCCTTAAATTAAGAAACATTAAGACGTTTTTTTCAGGTGATGATGGAGCTCAGTTGGATAACAATCAAACAGAGAAACTCCAGGATATTAAATGTGTGGTGTGTTATTATGGGAATGATTTATCAGTTCTGTGTAATGATGCATTTCACACACTGTAGAAGCTCACACTGTACATACTGCATCTCCATGTGATGGAGGGCCAGCCCGTTTGCAGTGTTTTTCCGTGTGCTTGCTCGGTGTTATGATGTTGATCCATCATGTGACTACAAAGGCTCAATCTCGCAGGCCAGACACAGGAAGTCACATGCCAGTCATCACGGGGGCATGTTTATTTATAAAAATGACAGTGAGGAGGGACCTTCCACCCTCAACTTGTGTGGTCAATTGATCTTTCAAGGCAAAAAAAGACACTGATATTTGAGTCTGGTGGCCACTGACGCTGCTGTGAGTCTTTAGAGGAGACAGCAGAAGACAGAAGATCAATAAGTGTATTAACATAAATCACAACAACTTTCAACAGCAACTTGAAAACAACAGACTGAACCCTCATCCTGCATTTTCATTATGTCGCTAATAATATCAGTTTTATATGTATATGTTTATATCTACAGTATGTATAGTTCACAGTGGTGAAATGTGACTAAGCGCACATGCTCAAGTACTGTACTTAAGTAGAAATTTAAGGTAGTTGTTGCCACTTTGAGTATTTCATTATCTTTGTTTTAACTTAAAAAGTTAGTGTCTGGGCTGTCTCAAAAATTTAAGTTGACTGAATTTGAAAAGATAAGTTGAATTGATTTTGTAATGATTCAAAACATTTTTTCTGGTCAACTAAACTTGATACTTATTCAGCTGAACTTGATGTTTGCAGTGTTTTCATTGCATGAAAACAAGCAACCATGACTTATCATAAATCATTTAATCATTTAATCAACTTGAATAAATAAAACTTGGATATTATATGGTAAGTTTATGATAAAAGATTAGCTGAGTGAATTCCTGTATGATTTTTGTACTTCTGCTACACTACATTTTAGAGGCAAACATTGCATTTTTTTCCTCTACATACTCCACATTTTGACATTTTAGTTACTTTTCAGATGACACATTTTCATACCCTTCCTGTCAAGTGAAAACCATGCGTCTCCATTTTTTACAATAAACTGAAGAATTAAGTGTCAATTTATCAGTTGAAGAAAATTCTGCTTCTCAAGATAAATAAATATATAAATAAATATTTATAAACCCTCCTGGATTGGCTGGAAAATGCATTGTCACAAACATTAAAGAGATATTCCACTTTGTTAGAATAAGCCATTCAGTATGTACTCACCACTATGCCGATGTGATGATGGGTGAAGGTCTTCAGTTCACAAAACAATCCTGGAGTTTTAGGAGAAACAGGGTAGCAGCCTCATCCAGTACAATGGCAGTGAACGGTGACCACGGATAAAACATTTAAAAAAAGCACACAAAACAAACACAAAATGTCTCTGCAACCCCGTTTCTCCTAAAACTTCAGGATTGTTTTGTGAACTGAAGACCTTCACCCATCATCACATCGGCATAGTGGTGAGTACATACTGAATGGCTTATTCTCACAAAGTGGAGTATCACTTTAAATCAGGGCTGCTTTTCTAAACTCAAAAGAAAAGTTGACTTTTTACAGATGGATTGTTCTCACAAGACAGCAAAACTATGATGATCGTATAGAATATGATGCATTGCTAAACTAGGCAACAGTATGTAAAGTAGTTTAAGTTTGCTAAACCTTAAACTTCTACAGCAGTAAAAAATGCAGCAAAAATAATCATACAGTAAAACATTGACAGGGATCATTTCCTGCTTTAAGTAAAGTTGCCGATAACACTTGTACACTTTTCCTTAAATAAGGTTTTGAATTTGAACTTCTTGGAGTATTTTCACAATAGGGTATTGTTACTATTTAAAGGCAAACTAAGCAGGATTTTCCTAAAAAACAATGACACAGACTTATACAAAAATAATCCCTCTCACCCACGACCCACAGAATTGTGTGGCAGTGCCTGCATCTGCAGACATCCTGCCCTCTGCCCATACCTTCTTATTTTCTTAATAATTTGTTGTGCTCTGGATGCTTTACCAACCAAGTCTGTCAATATTGGGGAATGCGAAACAGCAATCTATCAGCCAACTATCTTTCTGGTCTGTTTACAAAGACCAACTGACAAATCCTACTTAAGTTAAGGATCTGAATACATCTTGCTCTCCTTATAGTTTATATCCAGATAAATATATAGTTTAGTTGAAACCCAAATGAATGTTTCTGTGAGATGTCCTTCTGGTCTGTTCCTTTCAGTGCATCAAAGTCAAATTGTCTGACTCACTCATGCTGGGTAAAGCAGGGCTTCCAGCCACGGAGGTGTTTGGGACATTGCCTTGTATTTATTGACCTTCTCTGGGTGTTTTCTCACTCTCACTACTGAATACACACACAGGCTGAGCATGTGACTCCTGACTGCGGTTTGCAAAGAGGTGACTGTGATCCAAATGTGTCTAAGTTTGTGTTAATAAAGTAAATAATAACTCGTCCACGTGCATTTAGAAGGTTCAGCATGTTCAGTGAGAGGATGAAATGATGCGGACTGTCTTGTGTATTATTCTAAGCTGATCCCCACCAAAGTCATTTAAAAAGTTTTTTTGGTAAGTGGACTCCGAAGTTTAATGTTTTCTCTGCATGATCAAAACCATCAAAATACATCTCAGCTGATAAAATGGTCTGTTTAGGAAGCGGTGCAGACAGAAGCAGTGCATGTTTGTTTGGTATCACACTATGGCAGTAAGACTTTTGCCAGACAGTAATGATGGTCCTGGTATTATCCTCTCCCCTCCCTTCCATCTCTGAGTCCAATACATTCCAGTAATGCTGCACTTTACCCTTCTTGTCTACGCAGTGACAGCTGCTCACCATTATGGCACTGCGTGAGCTAATTTTAATGGCTGTCACAGGCAGCAGGAGAAAATGCAGGCCTGCCAGCGTAAACAGCGAACTGAAGCCAAGAAGGATGGGCCGCTCTGTGGAGGCTAAATGACAGGACGGGATAAAAGACTAGTCGAGGCCTTTCTGTGATTCGTTTATCATCTCAAATATGTTACACAAACACAAACATACAGACAATCAAGCAGCCACAGCTTTGAATTATCCATTTCCACAAGTACTGAGTGCTAAATTACCAACAATGTGAATGGATGTGCGGATGACAGGCCGGCATATAACCAATGTTTCATACCTCTCAGGGATTTTCATTCTTTATGAATAAACACGTTGCATCGCAAAGGAAAAACACAGACTTCTGAACAGACAGAAGCACTCAATGGCAGTAACTTAAGATGCTTTCTGTATCACAAAGTCCAGGCCTAAACCTCTTCTGTCTCATGTACACCCACAGAAAAAACAAAACACTGATGTTTTAATTTTGAAGTTAGTGGCTGGCCTGCCTTAAAATCTGAAGTTGACTGAATTTGAAAAGGCAAGTTGAGGTAATTTTATAATGATTCAAAACAAACTTTTTCTAGTCAAATATACTTGATATTAATTAAGTTGTACTTAAGAAAACATGTTCATTTAAGATATTAAGTTGAACCATAAACTCCTCAGTTGCACTGAAAAACAAATAAATTTTATTTCTTTTTACATGTTCTCAGTTTGAGAGTCCGTTCTGCATTTCACATTAAGGAGAGGTTTAACTCTCAAACAATGCATGCTGGGAAGTCTGCTAATATGCTGATCATGTTGTCATCTTTAGGAGGAGCAGAAGTCACTTGCATTACATTATGCTTAAAGGTTTTTATGGAACCTTTGCCAAATGATAAATAAACTGCCTACCCCAGCTTTAATTTAACAGTTAAGTTTATGAAGTAGACTAATACAAGAGCAAAGGTTAAAGTCCAGAGTCTGACAAAGTCTCTACACTCTCTATATAAACTATTAATCAGCTGCAATTAAATGTTAAGATGAGCCAGAAAAATCAGTACAGTGACAACATGTACAATGTATGTGTTAACTTGGCTTTTAATATTAGATGACTCTCCCTGCTGCATTAGCTGATATGCAACCCCGCCTGGTCCTGTGCTCCCTTCATGGACCAGTACAAGTGTGAGTAAACACCGAGTGTGTGGGTGGGTGCAGAGGGGGTCAGGGTGAGTGAGAGCTCATTCATCCCCAAAAGCAACATGGACTGAGGCAAACTCTACTAGAAAGCTGATGAGTCAAAGTGTATCGAGAAGTCTTGTTACAAATTTATTACAACATCTGACCACATAAAACACACATTTCTCTCTATACACTTTGTTTTAACAGAAAGTGAAATCTGCCATTAGTTTGTGCAAGTTTAAAACACAAGTTTAGACTTAACAATCAACTGCAGTCCAAGAGAGACTAGTGAGGATGATTTACAAACAAAAGACACTTTAGGAAACAGTAGAAAATGAACAAGATATGAGCAGATACAGTAAATATTACAGTATTAGCTGACATCTCTACAGGATGTTCATGTTGTAGCAAAGAACTGTAAGCTCATCATCTTCAGTCAGGACTACATTATGTACCAGAATAAGATTTAGGCTAAAAAGAAATTTCAAGTAAGTTTTGCACAGATAATCATTATTTTTATTCACATTTCTGTTACTTATATACTCTGTAGAAATCTGTAAAAAGGCAACTGAAATGGTGCAGTGAATGCATTTTTAAACACAAAGCATGCAAAATAATACCCCGAACTAACCAATGCTTTCAGTTACAGGCGTAAATTTTTATCCTTTTTTATTAAAAAGTGCACTTTCAGCAATTGCAATGTACTATTTATAAAAGTTAATCAGTAAGGCAGCATGATTCCTCTTCCAAAAATGCAAAAATAATACTCCAGTTATGAATGCTAATTTTCACATAAATACCATCTGAAATCTAAAAAGTAAAGGGGAGAACACTATGTTTGTCCCCTGTCGGCTGATCGGTGATCCAAGAAAAACTCCCCAACTTCTCTGTTCACCTCTGTGTGGCCAGTCGCTCCGCTCTCTGACACATCACCACTGAGACTGTCGAGGAACGAGGCCATCCACAGACCTGACAGCACTTAACCATTAACCTCACCTCAACATTTCCCTCGATCTCTGTCTGGCACACTTGGCACTACACTGACAGATGTGTGCCGTGCCTGGCCAATCATTCACAGAGATCAGTTCTCTCTGTACGAGGGTGTGTGCGGACAGCCAGTAAGGCAGTGAGCACATAAGGCACAGTTTGTATCCCATAAGGCAGTGATTGTGTCATAGAGAAGGCACTATGTCAAATATGATGTGTCAACACTTGCTGGCCTCATCAGTAATTGTAAGTGTACTCTGAGTACGTGTATTGTTCTTACGGCTTGAGTTTGTGTGTGTCTGCATTTCTATCTGGTTTCCACTGTGAGCGTGCAGTCCAGAGGTCCGTCACTGTGTCCTGTTTGAGCCTCGGGTCTCTCAGTGGGCCGGGATGTGATGGTTGGGCTGAGGAGGACCTAGGAATCCGAGCCTCTGCTTGTTCTTCCTCTGTTCTGTCATCTGTTGAGGACATGAATAGAAACTACATCACTGCCTCGCGGTTGTAGGCCTCCACCAACCAGTCAAGTTGCATTTTACATCCAATGTCTGTATAATATACAGTATGTAGTGAAGACTTTAAAGGCTTTTAATAAAATGTATCAAGTGTCTTTTGTATCAGTATATTGACCTATTTTAGAGAACTGATCGAGACCTGTATGATGCCACAGTGAAGTCGACCATTGACCTTTTGGTTATAATATGTCAACGCTTCATCATTATCCTATTAGATTTTTGTGTGAAATTTTGTCATAACTAGCATATAAATTGTTAACGTTTTTCTTTAAATATGTTTAGTGAGGATATTGTTTTACCCTTGACCTCTAAATTCAGATCAATTCATTCTTGAGGATGCTTGTGCCTAATGTGGAAGAAATTTCATCCAGGTGTTCTTGAGATATTGCGTTCACAGGAATCGGATGGACATTTGTACAGAAGGATAACCTGAAAACATAATACCTCTCGGCACGGCTCTTGCTGGCGTGGAGGCATAAAAAATATCAGCCTGGAGTGGCTTTTAATTTAGCAGATAGCTCACACATGATATGCAAACCTGTATTTGTGCCATTATTGTTCAAGTGGGCACTTTATTATGCAAAACACAATGTTCCCACTATGTTCACACATAATTATTACATTCCAGAGTTGGTGTTTATCTATCTGAACTTGGAGTGCAGGTAAAATGATGCCCTAAATCTCTACTCTAAGAGCAAGTAAATTCACTTGGATGAAACAAAATGAATCTTAGGCTCATTACTTTAAGAAATGAATCTGGATTAGCTGTGACAAAAATACTGAGACTTCTCACATTAGTCATTTCAAACACTGCAAACAATTACATACTGAGAGTTTTGTGATCAATTTTAAATTTCCGTTTCAACATTTGACTGAGATGTTATACAAGAGATAAATCCTCTCCACAGTTGTATGCAAATCGCTGTGTTCAACCACTGCTGCAACTGGAAGGAAGAGATCTTTTGGAAACTTGAGTGTCGGGGGAAGTTTCATGAATCAGAAGCGGCTGCTATCTCACAACCGACACGTTTGCAGTGGTTTCAGTGCTGATGTCATAAATAAAAGGCCACTGTTTCTATAAATCATAAACTGTACATACAGTTTAGAAGAAATCAAGTACACTATGCAGAAGCCTAAAACCCACACAAACAAAACAGCAGCATGCACACAAAATCTCAGCTGTGATAGTGTAAAATGCCGAGGTCAGCAGAGGTTGTAATGAGGGAGGAGCTGCAGGAGAACTGAGACCTGCAGGCCTCCCCTCGTGACTGCAGAACTGTGGTCGGGCCTGCATAAACACACTCATCTCATGTGGTGTACACTCAAATTTCTGTTTATCATAAAGGTGGAGTGACATCCTTGCTAACCCCATGACTCCAACGTTAGTCAGCATATACGACTGGAAACCTAGATTAGAGTAATAAATGGCCAATAATTGATCCAAACGACAGATTCAGAGATAGAGATAGACAGAGATAAGGTGTTAAACAGCACACAAACAGGGGTTACACAAGGAATCTCGGCCAGAAAAGGGACGTTACAGACTAAACAGTTTACTGAGGTCGACAGAGGTTGTTGTTTTGTTTGTTGGAGTGTGATCCTCCCCCAGTAGGAGCTGTTTTCACACATCTGGCAGAAGAGGAACAAGGACAGGCCTGTGACTGGAATCACATGCAGGGGAGGCAGGTGATGAGAGTGATCAGTCACACTGCAGCAGCAGAGCTAGTCATCCAAACAGCCAGAGGCTCACAGGCGGCTCTCAGGCGCGTTGATCGCTGACGTGACAGTCACCTGTAGTGCTGCGTTCACAAGCACCAAAGTTCTGATAGGATCCATCGAAGTACAAAGATGGATACCTAAAAGAGACTGCTGACACCGATCTCCTGCCCTGCGAGTGTTTTTAGATGAAAGGGGTCTCAAGGTCAGGCAGCACGTGGTGCTACAGCTGGCTGAACATTATGCATCTAAACAAGACGGCATTATTATTACATATACCAATCCTAAAGCTTTAGTTAGAAATTCTGGTGGTCAACTAAGCCGTATGAAGGGAAAGTTCAGATTATTTGTATGAGATACCTACTGATAGTCACTGTATTAGCTACAGTACATAGTGGTCAACACACACCCAGTTTGGAGAAGCAGAGAGGAGGATGGACGCTAAGAAATGAACTGTTGCAGACAGGATCAGCAACAAAAGGTATTTTAGCCACTCAAAAAGGCTCCATCTTAAAAAAATCAATATTGCTGTGTACGCTATATTTAGAATATTGTCACTGCTTTATTTTGCCATGAGGCAGGCTTTTCTGGTGGGAAAATGCCATTATAGAAATCAAATATCGCTTTCTCCAAACCAACCAAACTCCATGGCTGAAATCAGTAATTTAACCTGGCAGAACATAGGAGTTGCTGGTCTACCACTGCCTCAATCTGTTAGATTGTTTGTATTATTGTATGACTTAGGTGATTTAAAGGGGTAATTTGTAAACAGTAAAAGTATATTGACTGATTTAGCCTATGGATTTTGGTTAGTTTTGAGAGAGCGATATTCAGCTTACAGAACTGTGGCTTACTGTCAAAAAAGGCTGTCTGACAGAAAGGTAAAGTTATGAAAACATTCTAACTATTGTGTACAAATATTGCATACAGTTAGTCTAATAATGATTTTTTTGTGGACCTTTTTAAGTGGTTGAAATACCTTTTGTTGCTGACCCTGTCCACAGAAATGCATTGCTTTGCTTCCGTGCTGGTGTCCTCCTCTGCCTCTCCAAACTGGGGGCCTGATGACTGCCACCTACTGTCAGTAACACTGTACACTGACTATTGATAAATAACTCATACAACCCCCCTTCAAAAAATCTGGAATATTCCTTTAATGTGGAAGTGATATGGAAAAGCCACCATGGAGAAAAATGCTATATGGTTGAGGAGAAAAGGGGGTTTCAGGAAAAGTGGATCAACTCTTACTTTGTCAGACCTCAGGGGAGAATTACAGAGATCTGCCTTGTCTGCAAACAGGGGATTTCAGTACTGTTGCTGTTGTTGTTTAGTAAAGTTTCTTTTTCCATGTATGGACTCATTTAAACACAATCCTTTTCAATCATGACTTGTGACCCACTAGAAGTTTGTGGTGGTGGCTGTATCTGCAGAGACTCTGCCCTCTGCCTGTATTTTATTATTTTGCTGTGCTTGAGACATTTTACCAACCCAAAACTTCATTTTATTTGACATCCTGGTATCTTTCTGGCGAGTTTAAGAACATCTTGGACAAATCCTACTGATTCTACCTTGAATGTTAAATTCAGATTATTCACTTGGGACTACCACAGCGCTCAGACCAGAGCTTTTCCCACCACAGCATGAAAAACTCCCTGAAGTGGCACTCTACCTGTTCCTTGAGCTCGGCCAGCTGGCCGGACAGCTGAGCAACCAAAGTGACAGTGCTGTCCAGCTTCTCCTGCAGAGAGCGCATCTCGTTCTGCTCGTTGTCTCCCTCGCTGCTCACCAGAGACATGGCTCTCATACGGGGGAACCACTCCAAGTTCTTCTCCTGGGAGAGGAGGAGAGAGGGGGAGAGACAGTGAGAAAGGTGAAAGGAATAAAAAGGCTCGAATAGAGCTGACTCAGCAGGTCAGAGAGACGGCAGCAGCAGCATGTTGGCACAGACAAACGGCAAGGAAGATTTGCATAGACATGCAGGCAGCGTTACAGAGCTAAAGCCAGACTGCAGGCAGGACGAGAGTAAACAGAGAGGTATTGTAACTGGAGATTTAATATTAATCATTCCATCAGAGTAGAAGCTGCTCTCTGTTTCGTGCTCGACAGTGTAAAATTTTTTAAGCAGCACTGGTGCCTCTTGGACACTGCGGGTAGCAATTATACACTAAATGAACAGCAACTGGCATTTCAATTCTCACCCACTCCATAAACACACTGTTGATGTGGGGATGAGTCACTGTCGTCTACCAAGAACACAACTGGGAGTGTAGTGTTATCTATATGTGTGTATGTGTATGTGTGTGCCCTCATGCAAAACCGAGACATTTACTTTATTATCTGTTTTTCCAACAGCTCAGTGGTCAAAGCAAACCATCCGAGAACGAGAAAGCAGTGAGCAAAACCAACCTATAGCATTATGTAATGGACTTAAGTGCGTCTGTGTTTGTACATGTGTGGGTGTGTGTACTGTTGGCATGCATCTGCATGGATATGTACATAGCAGACTGTGAGCCAGAGTGTGTGTTTTACAACACGCGTGTGTGCGTCTCTGGAAGTGAGATAGGAGACAGACTGCCATCAGCTGATCTTATGTAATATTCCTTTGCCAGTTCTTCTGATAAAAATTACTTAAAAGGTGCTGAGAGTGGGATTTGACTGGCACCACATTAAGTCCAGTAGGAGGAGTGAGGTATTCTCCCACCTACTCTTATATAAGAATAGACTACAGGGATAGAAAAGCTGATCAGAGTGTGAGACGCTGAGGACAGAGAGGAGGACATGAGGAGAGAAGAGTCTGAGGGTGGAGAGGAGCGCGGGGTGTGTGGGTTATTTGTTTTTGTTTCCTTAATTAATGAGTTTTTCACAGTTTGCTGAGTGCGACATTAATGGCTGTGACATATCATTGGATTGCCGCTCCAAATCTGACTTCAGTTTGCTTGTAAAAACATGAGTCGAAGTAAAAAAAAACAACCAAAAAATTAAGATTATTAAAACAAGAATGACCAGCACTGACAAATCCTTACTTGATTCTACAAAATCTTAAAATCTTTTTGGGTTTTTTTGTTGTTGCCATTTTGTGAAACACTGGTTATAAATGCATGGCACGTATGGCATATTTAATAATTTATGTCACACACAAGAATAGAAAGGGATTATAAAGCAGCTTTTACCAGTAATTGAAGGTAAAAGAAAAACAAGAATTAAAGTCTACAAATAGTCACAACAGCAGCCCTGTAATATTCATTTAACACCAGAAAACAAAACTGTTGAACACGTGAGAAGTTGGAAGAAAACTTTTGCTTTGCTTAGATTTTTTTTCTTTTCTACTAGCAGGTCAAAATATGTAAATTATAGCCATTTTGTTACCTAAATTAACAGGGTTTTTCTTTTGCAGTCTAAACTCATCTCAGACTGAGACAGGCTTGTCAGGTTCAGCTCTACTTTGTCTCACTTGACTCAACTTTCATCAGTCTGAATTGTACATTTAAAACGTCATTCAGTTACTTTTTTTTTTTTTGCCTCTTTTACATTTCTACATTTTTAAACCATCTGCTACAGCTGTACTTTTCCAGACTCAGTTGTGCTTTGAGCTTCATACAAACATTCTAACATTTAAAGCTATAATATGTAATGTAATTAAAATGTCTAAAAATGCTAGACATGTTATATATTCTGTTGAGTTGTGTACTTACATTATCCCAAATCTTTCCAACAATGTTAAAACACATAGAAATATGTAATTTATTCAAGGTAACAGTGTGTTTCCAGCTAGCTGTCACTAGCTAGTTGCTTGAACGTCTGGGGCAATAAGGAAGAAAGTTGCTGAACATGACTAAATGTAACATGAATAAAAGTTTAATATTACCATGTCCATGAAAT
Organism: Lutjanus campechanus; assembly: GCA_027495735.1. Lineage (NCBI taxonomy): Eukaryota > Metazoa > Chordata > Actinopteri > Lutjaniformes > Lutjanidae > Lutjanus > Lutjanus campechanus. Next base: position 19,757 of record JAJHUR010096830.1, read on the forward strand.
ATGATTTCTGCCTGAATCATGATAGATCAACATTGAAGAGAATGCCATGTTTGCACGCGACTACATGACATCATCTAACTTTTGTTATTGTTATAATGTTAAAGAGATCTCTAATGACAAGATGTTATCATGCTAAATTTTTAGCATGTTTCAGCTGAAGGTTAGAAATGGAGAAGCAGAGAAAATGATGATTAGTTAGCTAGTTAGCTAGCATTTTGCTCACATTAGGTAACTTAAGATGTGTATATGACTTATATGGGTCCCCCAGTAACATCTTTTAACAGTCTTCAAAATTTTGTTTTCTTTTCAACATAGGCAAGTATAGCACATAGCATATGTAAGTACAAAAAAACAGGAGAGGAGAAAGTTAACCGAGGTATCAAGCTTACACAACTGTTATTGGAGCAAGGAGCAAAAAGGGGCGGGACTTAGGAAGGATCATTTACATGAATACATGTATGCCTCACATTACTGTGCAAAAAGAGGTCCTTTACGTCCTTAATGTACCTTTTTAGTTCTTTTCCAACCCTTTGACTACTTTTTACTTTAGATGAGAATACTTTTTCCATTGCTGGCTACAGGGGAGGCAGTTAGACTGATTAAGTATGACTGCTGAGCTACACAGTATGAATCGAGTCATTCTATAAGACCTTGTCTAAAAATCTTGGGCTAATTTGAGCCTCAGGCATCACAGGGCCGATAGAATATAAAAAAGAATAGTTTCCATTCTCACAGCTTCGAAAACACAGTGGAGGCTCTGTGAACTCAAAGACAAAGCTTCACCATCACTGAAACCGAGGACTATACAATGCTTGTTTTATCAAGTCATCCATAAATGATTGATTATTGACGATTAAGTAACCTCAAAGATTCAATAAAGAGACCTACATTATTAAATCCAGTTTGAACGTAGAGTCACTCGTGTCAGTTGAAGCATCTTCCCTATCATTAATGAGTGAGTGAAAGTTCAACAATGACTGTACAGAATCTGAACTGGCCCACTCTTGTCCTGTTGCCATTCTTTAGATTGTACAGAGGTCCACTGTGCAGTGCTGCACCATCTAAATGAGTCAAAGCTTTTGTGTTGCTTCACTGATCCATTTAAACACCTCAGTGAGCATGAATTTTACAGACATTCATGTGCTTCTCACTCTGCTGCCGTCACCATGTGTTTCACCACGTTCTTGTGCATAATGTACTTCAGCTGTACAGAGAGCTACAACACCAACCTGAGAAGTCAGGTCGGTACTGAAAACATAGTGTGGGAACAAACTCAGATCACTGATGTCACACGCTGTAGTCAAAATCTAACCAGGGCAAAAAGTTTGAGCTCCTGCTGTAGCTGCTATTTGTCTTTACTACTACTACTACTACTAATTTTAAAAATGTCCCACAATACACTATATTCAGCCATCACCTTTGTTTTTGAGATTTTGAGATGAGAGCAAATTCATTCCTATGATACTATACTCCATTTCCCAGATATAACTGTATGATACATCTTCACTTTTAATTGCTTAATTCATCTAAATCTGATAAAAGTGTTGCCTAAACATTTTCTTCCAAAGCTCTTAGTTACTAATTTATTTAAATTAGTAATGAATGGATGAGTGGTAATTAATTAGTTGATCATTTAGTTGAGTCATTTATTAAAAGATAACTTGCGTATATTTTAACCTGACCTGTGGTTTTTAAATGCCAAAAGGCACACAATGACACCAAAAAACTAGCCAATTGAGGCAGCAGTAGACCAGGGAAGTAAAATTATAAAATTACTGTTTTTGTCAATGGAGTCTGGTCACTTTGAAGTGACACAGTGGCAGTTTCTAGTCAAACAAAAATGATTTTGCTCTTTAAAAACGGATCCCCTCTAGTGACCCTTTTCATAGTGTTGTCAAACACTGATAATAACAGCAACATATAGAACAATAGGGTCCGGGTTCAAAAATACCTAACTAACCCTTTAACTAAGACCACCCAACATTTGATAGTAACAGTTTCGAACATAACAATTTGCTTGCTTGTCTCACTTTCATATACGATTTCTAATATTACACTGTTTGTTTTTTTCACAACTGATCAGGAAAAATATGAAACTTAGAAGGGTTGTGATAACTTCTAACAGGCAGTCGTGATTGTTTTAGACAGTTTGGAAACTTAAATAAGCTGAATTTAATAATCATCAAAATTAATTTACTGTGAAATTAGCTGTATGCTTTTGATATTCTCACCGTACCTCAAGAAAAATCGCACTTAAAAGGTCCAGTGTGTAAAATTTACAGGGATTTATTGGCAGAATATGGCAGAATTGGAAGATATTATTGACAAGGATGTTTTCATTAGTGTATAATCACCTGAAAATGAGAGTCTTTCATTTCGTTACTTTAGAATGAGCCATTTATATCCACAGAGGGAGCAGCTCTCATAGACATATGTACATAGATGCTGCATTGACTGCTTTAGCCCGTTGCTGCGATACATCAGGGGCCATTCAAACATTTTTGAGGCCACCTTTGTGGTCACCGTAGGTTCTCCTACATGCATGGAAGGGGAGGGTGAGAAGAGATGCCACTAAATCCTACACACAGATCTTTTAAAATCATATAAACCTCACTGCAGCTCTCTGTCTTTTGTGTTGTGTCCACAGTAATATACATGATTTACCTTATAAGCAGAACTGTTCACTTTGGTCAGAAATTTAAGGTAAAATACCAGAGTTCTGGCTGATGAATGACGCAGTCCAACAACCCAACAAACACAAGGATACAGAAGAGTGTCAAGAGACACGACGACACAGCACACAGAGAGTGTACCAGATGAGTCTGCAGACAGTATCATTTACCACAGTTCCCAGACACACGCACGCACGCACGCACGCACACACACACACGCTTATAGTCCTACTACATCTCATGAAGCAAATTCTGACCTCTCCCCTCACTTTGCATCACAAGCGCAGGCTCCCTTTCCCCTCAGACACTTGTGTTCCTGCCTTTGTTACAGACAACGTGTCACATGTGTGCTGTTAAGTAAATGAAGGGATCGTGATGTGACAGTGACTCCGTGTCTGTGTGTGCATGTGTGTGAGTGTGTGTGAGAGAAAGGGACAGGAGAGCACGTGCCAGGCAGGGCTGAGCTATTAGCAGGCCACTTGAGATGGGTTATGTAACAGCGTTGTGGCTGCTGCAGTACCTGCTAGGCCTGTAGTCGCTGTCATAATTTTACACACAAACACCGGCATACTGATTCACATCCAAACGCACAACAGACACTCAGTGTAACACGATCCTTCTCGTTGGCCTGGCACCGCATCACTCTGTCCTGTCCAACCAGATGCACTCATTATGAGACTCAGTGTGTGTGTGTGTGTGTGTGTGTGTGTGTGTGTGTGTGTGTTTGAGGTCATCAGGTTTCAGCTCTTTTCCAACAAGGAGAGGGGAGGGCAGAGTTTTTATTAGTGCAGTAGCTTTATGTTGAGTTGTTGCCCCAAAACTGTAGTGCAGTAATGTAGGAGATTAGAATAAAGATTGAGATTAACAAGCAGAGTCCTAAACTCTAAACTGACCCCCTCCACCTCCCACCTGCCCTCAAACACACACTTATCCCTTCCTAAACATCAAGTGAAAGCCTACTCTGATTTGTGATGTGAAGAAGACACATGGGGGAGGCTCCAGCAGAGATCAACATCACTCCTCAACTTTCTGTCTCTCTTCCAGAATAACTTACAGTGTGTGAACAGGTTGAGGTTATGCTTAAGGGGGGAGTTTAGCATTAGAATTACTCTTCTATAAAGTTTCCAAAGTGTTCACTTTTGTCATATTTTTTTAATGTTTTGCCATCTTTTGCATGTAATAATACAGATTATTAAGACAGATTTAAAGTTAATTATGTTGCCCTTCATTTCTGCCAGGTGGCATTGTTTTATCATTATTGTACAATATACCACAGTTTTAAATCAATAAAAAAATAAATGATCAAAATTGAAGCAGCAAAGACTGAGAACTTAGATTTTCAGTCTTTTAGTCACCAGTAGTGCTGATTGTTGTGTACATGTATGTGAGATGATTTGTTGCTCTTTACTTTAAAAGACCAGTGTGCTGGATTTAGTGGCATCTAACAGTGAGGTTGTAGATTGCGGCCAACTGAATACTGCATGCCTCACCCTCTCCTTCCCAGCATGTAGGAGAAACTACGGTGGCTTGCGAAACTAGTGGAAAATCATAAGACTATATTATATTCCATTTATGTCATATTCTGCCAATATTTCTCATATTCTAACATAACTGCACACATAGTTCAATCTGTCCATTATGTTTGCATGGATGTTAAGCAATACATCCGCTAGATGCTCAGAGTCAAAGAAGAAAAAGAGCCGATATGTGGACGTAAAATTCTTTTCACTTGTTCATTTACAACAAACATAATTTCCAATACTTACAGATTTTTTAAACTTCTTTGTTGGGTCTTGTGATGGTGAACTACAGGCTACGCTGCTATACAGACCCCAACAACTACAGGAGGCAGAGCTTTGTTTGGTCTGTGTCCGTAGGCTTTCAGAAAATGTGCACAAATACAGATCAAATGAATGTGGCGTATATTCAGAATTACAGACAGAAGGCTGAGTCTGTATCAATATCTAACTAGCATAAATGAGCCTTTAGTCTGACAATAAAGTTAATATTATTATCTATTTGGTTTCATAAGAGTTTTGACCCTTTAAGTTTTTTTCTCTGCTTCATGAATCTTACAAGTTGTTGAGGTTGTGGCAGAAACTCTCACTCTTCTGTCTGATAACAAAATGGGTTCTTTAATTTTCATTTTAATGGCACCAAAAACATATTTTTTCAGTCAGCTTCTTAGTATGGTTGGGAACACAAAGTAATTTGCGAAAGTTGAGCCAGTTTTTGTTATATATAGAGTTTTCTATATTTATTTTTTTCTCTCGGTGCTCAGCTATAAAAAGGTGGCACATACTTCTATGCACCAATCAGAATTTAGCAACATTTAAATCAGATGATCAGACAGTTGTTTGCGTCTGTTACCACTGTCAATCAAATCTGATCAAAAGACACCCACACAGTCTTGAATGATGAGGCTGACTGTTCTCTTAATAAATAATGACTAACATTAATTGTTCCCTTTTTAGACGTGAGTTATAATGTTACTGAGAAAAAGTAAAGATTTGGAACCAAGTTTTCATGGGATTTACAATGTTTCTACCATTTTATGCAAATCATGAAAGATTATCCCTTTTATAAAAGACATGTGCAACATTAAGTAACTAAATGGAAACAAAAGTGGTCTGTGCCCGAGCCTGTTCCCCTTCTGTGTATGTTTCTGCTCTGCAGCATATTAGCAGGTGTTAATATAAATTCCTGACTCATCATTACCTCATCACAGCGATACTTTGGCCTGGCATCATAGAACCGACCTGTTGGAGGACCTGCTGATGCATATTAATTTAATGTCTGTCACCAGTTTGTTATGCAAATTGTTCATTATAATGCCACCATTCTTATGCCCATCATGGCAAAATGTTAATCACAAAATGTGCCATTGTGCTCCAAGGCTTCATTTGAATCCATTAACCTAACGGCAACACCTTTAGTTGCCCTTACATCCTTCAACTTCTTGTCTGTGTGTCAGTGCAGCAAGTTGGTGCATTGATGATAATAGAGCTGGACTGGGTTTAATTACTATTTAACCACAGTGTGTCCCAGCAGGTTAGGAGCTCAGCATAGTGAAGACAACCTGAGCACAGAGAGCCATCTCTCTCCAGCAGTGAGGGAGGGGTGGGGGGAATAAATTGGGATGCTTGGCACAGGCCTGGAGGCTCAGTCTCATTTTTTCGATTGCTCGTCTGCTGTAGAGGCTCACGCTTGTCTAGCACACTGTGCAAGTCTGCAAAGTGAGGAAGGCTGCACAACTTTAAGACTCCAACACTGAGACATCTGTATGCTTATTTGTACCGCTCGCCAGCGAAATATGAATTAGGGGCCGAAATGCATGTGTTTATTTGTCCATATGTTCCTGGAATAATAAATATCTGAGGCTTGGGTGTGTTTATGTACTTGTGTTCTATCTTAAAAATTGTGCAGTGCAGATCAGATTTTTCCTATTTTTTCCTAAATTATTAACAAAAATACACAAAAATAAAAGAACTGAACTGAAGCTTAAAAAGGATCATTCGGATTATTTAAAAAAATAAAAATAAAATCAACATCAGTTTAAGTGTATGCTATATTTAGAATATTTTCACAGCTTTACTTTGCTGTCAGATAGCCTTTTCTGATGGGAAACCACCTTTATATGAGCCAAATATACTTCTCTCCAAATCATTTAGACTTCATAGGCAAAATCAGTCATTTTTCCTCGATATTTTTTTAGGTGGACCCTTTTAAGTGACTAAAATATATGCACAGCAGTTCATTGCTTAGCTTCCGCATCCTGACTGGCATCTTAATATAGCATTGATAAGTACCTCATGAAACCCCAATCAAACAATCCGAACTATCCCTTTAAGCTGCGGTATTGCGATGATAGAGCAGCTTTTAAGGTGCAGAAAACTGCATTACAGTTACATGGACCACGTGACTGTTTGCTGTGTGTGTGTTACTGTATACTTGTTTGGTCTACTGACCGCAATCATCTGGGCCACGTAGCTCTCAGGGCCGGTGTACTCGGTCGGATCCTTCACCCTCACCAGTACCAGGAAGTAAAGGTAGTGCCACATGCTGTGTTCGGATTTGATGTGCTCCTCGAAGGACACCGTCTTGTTATCAAATTTGTCCCTTTCCAACCCTGCAACACATTCGCTGTATTTAATATGAGGTCTTCAAAATATATTTTCCTTCTGTCACTTCACTGTCATTTCCACAGAGTGTTGGATGAACCATACAGCTGTACGCACCACAGATGAAACAGGTAGTTTTCAGGATCTCCTCCTTCCTTTGCTTCTCACTTCTCAAGTCGGCAAAGGTGTCAATGATGACACCAAAGATGAGGTTGAGAACGATGATAATGACAACGAAGAAGAACAGAAGATCGTAAACCACTCTGGCTGCAAACAGAGGCTCCTAGATGGTCCAGTTAAAAGTAAAACATGGAAAAAAATACATCATTTAACTTTCAAAAATGCCATTTATGTATAGTTCTTTACAAACAATTACTCACTACGTATTTAAAAAAATAATTAATTTTTTAATTTTGAGGTTGTCTTACCTCTTTAGAGGGTCTCCTGAGAATGTCTCCCACACCTCCTCCATTACGTAGTCCCTGATTCAACACTGTGATTATACACATGAGCAAAGTGTCGCACACACGCTCTATTCCATCGTCTTCATCTATAACACACAGAACAACATGTGAGAAGAGACGGAACGGGACAGAGTGACAATGAAGTTAATATAAAAAAATATATAATATTTCAAGAAAATACATGAAAACAGTGGAAAACAAGGGAAAATACGTAGTATTGGCTGCTACATATCAACATTTTGGTTACAGTAAATACACAGTCGGTAAGAAATCAACATCCATTGAGCCTGACTAAAGGACCAACTGAATGTATATAACACTCAACTGAAACAGAGGACTTAATTTTCTCAAATCATGAATCTGAATTTACCTGAACTGAATTCAATCAATTTGAACTAAGAATGTGTGAAAGGTTTTAACACACAAAAAAAGACAATGACTCTATCATTGAAATACAGCCTGCCCTAATCTAAAAAATGATCACTCAGCTGACTTTCTGAAAATAAAACACCTTTTCACAGGAACAGCTGATAATGGTGTGACTAAAGATCAAGTGGATGACTTCCCTTAACTCCTCAAATATGAGAATAAATAATTAAAAAGCTTGGAACTTGAACGAAATATAGCATATTATTTATATCACATAAGACATGTACATGTACTGTAAATGGGAAATGCCATGCACAGCTGCTGAGGACAAAGAGGAGGTGAAGGATGTGGATGAGATCACGTGCGTGCCCCTATGGTGCAGGTGATCCATGGAGACGCAGGAGAACAAACAGGGGTGTGAGTCACCTCCTCTCCCTCATCAAGTTTCTTTGTGTGCACGCCTCTGTGAGTGAGTGAGTGAGTGTGTGTGTGTGTGTGTGTGTGTGTGTGTAAGACACAGTGTATGATTGTGTGTGTCTCAGCGTGTGTGTTAGTGTGTGAGTAACCTTTCAGGAACTGACTACTGGTAGAAAGGTCATATACACACCCACACCTCGGTCAAACCACAAAATCTTAAACCATGTCAACTCAACGGTGACTCAAGAATGTAAAATAAAATAAAATTTAAAGATCCAGTGTGTAAGATTTACAGAGAGGTATTGGCAGAAAATATAATTGGAATATGATATTTATAAATATGTTTTCATGAATAAGAATCATTGTGTGTTTGTAACCTTAGAGTCAGCTGTGTTTCTACAGTAGCCCAGAATGGACAAACCAAAAACTGGCTCTGGATACGGCTTTTTGCATGTTTCACAAGTATCACAGCCACCGTAGGTTCTTCAACACACTTGCAAGGGGAGGGTGAGGTGGGTGATATTCAGCTGGTTGCAATCATTGACAAATATAGACACGGACAACATGACAGCCTCCCAAAACTGAATCCAAAACATTTTGATCGCCCCCAGGTGGATGGTTGCAGTATAGGTCATAAACCCCACCCCCTCCATTTCAATAGATGGGGCATGGGCCAAACTAAAATATTAAAGACACTTAATATACACATCAAATAAACTTGCTTCAAAAATGGTTTCTGTCGCTTAAGGTAGTTCTTATCATGCTGGAATATGTTCAAATGTTAATTTTGCAAATCACTTTAAAATGAATTAGTTATTTGATTATATAAAAATCAGATTTCAGGTCATAACTGCCAGCTGAGCCTTTTTTGTGATTAAGTCAGCAGGGTGGATGGGTGGGAACTTGATGCAGCTGCTTCAACCCTGATCACTTCTGCAGAGACTCCAACTCCAAATGTCATTAGCGCAACATGGCAGCGCTCGTATCCGGGATATTTTGGGTTCAGTTTTATACAGAGGATGGAAGTGGAGACGTGGAATCCATGTTTCTTTATGTCATTGTTTGCAATCTACAACTTAAATCCTACAAACTGGTCCTTTAATTTAATCAAATTTTCAAAAATTTTATTTAATCATAAAACTTACCAGGACCAGACGGTGGTGTTGAGACGGGGCAGCTCTCTTTCAAACATGAATCAGGAAATCCTTTGTTTTCTATTCACACAAAACAGAGAAAAAAAAGAAAAACGTGAAATTGATAAATGCTAACAGCACTGAGAATTTACAGATGAAAGAAGATGGTTTAGATTGTGCTCTGGCAGCAAAACTCCTTCCCGCTAATTCTCATCAGCGCAAATAAAATCGGCAAGAAAAGATATAGTCAGACATTATGTAAACTGAGGCAGCAGCTGCTGGGTGGGCGGTGAAGTGTTGCTGAAAAAACCTGAACAAATCATTTGCACATCGGCAAAGCCCTGAGCTGCAGTGGAGCTGTACTTGAGTGTGATCGGCTCAGGCAGACAGGCAGAAGGAGAGCTGTACACCTGGGTCAGAGTGTCACCAAAAGGGCCTTCTTCCCTGACAGGCAGGAGGACAGGAGGCAGGGCCGGGAGACAAGAGGCAGAGGAGGAGGAAGAAGAAGAGTGGAGAGGACAGAGGGGGCCGAGGCGGGGCGTATGGGTCACGGTCCCGAGGCGGCAGCAGTGTGGACAGGGTGCTCCTCAGTTTTGATGGAGCTCCGGTCGTGCCTCGGCTCACCCCACAGCGAACAGATCGACAGGCGTGAGCCCAGCTGGTTACATAACCCACCACTGCTCTGCTGTGTCTGCTGCGCTCTATTCAGCAAAACACAGGATGGCGCGGCCACCAGGTTATGCAACAGGTGCACATGTGCTAGCAGGTTGTCTTCCTGACCATCAGAGCACTGTGCCGGAGCTCATTAACACTCCCACACTATACACAGTGTTTTCAAAACATGTGTCTGCAAATGTACATGTAGTATACTGTACATAGTCTACAATTCTTTATGTGAAAATCATATATTGACTGCACAGTTTCTATTGAGAAATTGTATTTCAAGGAGGCTAAAAAGTCAGACAAAACACATTAAAATTTAATATTTTGAACCAGCTTAGCCAAACTGAGCCAAAGAATCCTTTTGCTGATTGTCCCGTCAGCTCAAAGGTTACTGTCAACGATGTTAAAGTGTCTCTATGTATATACACTCTAGGAGCTACCAAATGCAGAGTTATCAGTTATCTTTCTTTGTGCAAAGTTTGAAACTCATTAACTTTTAGGATGTACACTAGGTTTTATTATTGATAAGTTAAGAGCGCAACAATAACATGCAGACAACACACAGAAGTTTATGGGAGGACTGCAAAAGAGTTCAGGTTAAGGACAGAATTTTACAATCTGTAGCTTAACTAGAGCAGTACAGCCACAGCATAACATAAATAAGTATTAAGTCACCAGTGTTCACTGTGTTTAGAATATTTTCACCACGTCACTATGCTGTCAAAAAGCTGGACACTGCCACTTATAAGCTCACAACACAACAACCAAACTCCATCAGTGAAATCAGTAATTTTACCTCGTTGATCATGAGAGATGCTGGACTGCAGCTGCTTCAATCTGTTAGTTAGTTTGTATTATTGCGTGACTTCTGTGTTTGAAAAAGATTCACCAACAACACACATTAATTTAAACAAACTAACTGAGCAAGTCATTGGTAGACCAGCACCTCCTGCGTTCTGCGAGGTAAAATTACTGACTTCATACACAGAGTTTTTTTTGTTTGGAGATTGGAGATAGGTTTGATTGTGTATTTTGGTTTGTTTAAGTGTGATTCTGGTGGTGTGTTTGTTTGTGTTTGTTTTGTTTGTCCCTAAAATCTACTTTACATTCTAGAAACTGTTCAAGACACAGCGTCTGACCCATCTATGTGCATGGCTCAGTAAAAATTGATCACTAACAGCTGAAGAAGTTCTAACCTGGTGAGTGAAGACGGTCCACCTCCATGCGGAAGTCGTCTTTGAGGAAGAGGAAGCCAATGATGGAGAAGAAGTACACGAGAAAGATGGCCAGAACGGCCGTCAGAATAATAGAGCGGCCGTTCCTCGTGACACTCTTTATCACGTTGAGCAACGTCTCCTCTCGGATCACCAGGTCAAACAACTGTGGAGGGAGATCAACATCAGCGAGCCATTAGCAAATTGATTCATTCAGAGTGTTTGAAGTGCTACACTGATCAATCAGTCACAATGACATGGAAGTGAAATGTGTGAGAGATTTCTTACCAAAAAGCTGTAAAAGAACTCATGCACAAAGAGGCCCAGGACACAGATAATGGCATAGCTCAAATGGTAGATAAAGAGCATGTCCATTACAACTGCTTTGTAGCCTCGAGTGAACGTCCCCTGGTTGCCCACGAAACTGACCAGAAAGACTATCTTGTTGAACAGCTGAAAGAGAAGAAAATGAGGCTCAGGGATAAAAAAAAAAAAGAAGTCATCCACTTTGATGGCTGAGCGAAAAGAACAAATAAGTAAAATCTTCCATCACTTACATTGACAGTGCCCAGCAACAGCAGAGCAGGACCGAGGCCCATAGTGTAGATGGCACGAAGGATGAGGGAGACCAGGAAGAACAGGATGCCCCACGGCTTGGGTAATACAGGCAGTAACATGGTGAACACCCCCAACGCCACCCACAGCAAAATATTCCAGAACGGGGACAAGGTGCCTGGACAGAAGAATAAAGCATCAATCATCAATGCTCTGAAACGTTGTGGCATTTTTCTAATGAATTATTCACTTGAGCTAAGAGCTTAACTTGGCACAACACAGTCAAAGGCAACACTTTAAAATGTCAAACAGTGGTCCACAGGGACCTTCAACTTCTTCAGGTTACACTGTAAACCACTGAAATGAAGTTCACTTTTCTTTAGGAACCTGCTGTGTGCTAATCATTTATTGATAAAAGAAACTTTCACGAAATGGGTCCTGTTTACACCTGCATTAACATCTGTCTTGGGTGATCTGATCACATGTGGGCAGATCTACTTAAACACTAATCAGACAGGCAAAAGAACCACATAGATGTTCACGTTTCAGTGAGGCTTCAGCCATTTGATCACACAACAACAAAACTCACATCTGTAAAGGATCTTTAAAGCCCCCTCACATGTCAAGTCAAGCTTATTCATATAGCAAGTTTAAAAACAACGAGTTGACCAATGTGCTGTACAAATTAAAGTTAACGGCACGGCTATAGAGCTCAACAATGACTGCCAACTCTTTGAGCATCTCCTGTTCCAGTAGAGAATTTCCCATTTAGTCACTCCATTGATATTTCAGGAAATGCTTATATAAAGAGTTTTAAGCCTGGAAACAAGCCAACCAACTGAATCGTGATCATAAAACATTTGATTTGGAGGAAAAGAAAAAAGATTGGAAAGTGGAGAAAAGGCAAAGGTTAAAGATTGTGTACATAGTTTTATTAAGAATGACAGACCTACTCATCCCATAAACCACTGCAAATGATACCACTTCTTTTACTTATTGTCATTTTTATAGTGTTTATATTATTAATGAAAGTGATGCAATATATTGTAGTTTGTGTTTCATGTGTATTTAAATTATGTTGACTGCAGCATAACAACATTATTAGTTTGATTCACGTTAGCTACCTAACTAATCAGGCTGCTAGTGAAACTATCCATACGCAAGTGTGGTAAACATTTCCATGGTAACAGTGAGCTCCACCAATCAAAGACGTCGCTGTTACACTTTAGGATTGTATGTAGTGTAGAACATGACATTGTGAATGAAACAGGTTTTTCTTAAAACATGGTTGAATTAATCTGACTTGTAGCTTCTAGAGGAGGATGTACCATTGTTTCACAGTCTCATAGCTCAGGGTCAGTCTACCTTGGATGGTTACAACACTATGGCTTATATTCAAAAGTCTACAATGGAAGATGAATGGAATTTCACTTCCAGAATATTGCTACTGAGCCATACAGCAAGTAAAATCGTATCAGTAGCAAAAAATCTACAAATAATTGTAAAAATGGCACAATAATACCAATTAATAGAAATTGTAACATAGAAGGAAATATCAAAATATGTAAATATAAAACAGAATAAAACTTGTAATATCAATTTATAAAAAATATTATTAAACACTAAACCACAAAGAGCAACTAAAGGCCATTAACAATATGTACATGACTCATGGCTCGCAACATGATTCATTTAACAGAGCCTGAACACAATCTCAGCTGATAAATGTTCAGACGGGAAGTGGGATAGTAGGCTAAAGTAATATAAACACAGGTGTTACCCAGGTTAACCTCAGGGTGAAATTGGGTAAAGCTATGCAGGTCAACAGTCTCAACATACCAATAAAGAAGATTAAAGTCAAAGTTATCTCACCACAGCGGGTGCAACTAGAGTGTAATGGAGATTTCACTGAAGTACATTTTGTACACAAACAACCTGTCCTGAAGTTAAATTAGGCCAGGACGCGGAAACACCTGTGTAGGTGGACAGTGGGTGTGTCGGGCCTTAAAATAAATCTAACCTCAGGTGACACAGGGTCAAATGGGAACACAGAGTGTAATTAAGTCCAAAAAAACAACAAGTGTTTTCACAGCAAACTTTGACTTGTCGACGGCTGCAGGACACTGTCCAACACGATGACAGGAACATTAGTTTCCACATTTGTACAGATTTTTATGATAAATTTGAAATTAATTTGAATAAGGGTGCAGCTAACAGTTATGCATTATCAAACAATCTGTTGATTATTACAGAAAATGGTGAAAAATGTTGCTCACTGTTCTTCAAAGCCCAAAGGTGACATCCTCAAATTTGTTTTTGTTCACTACCTAAATTCAGTTTACTGTCACTTAAGAAACCAAATTTGAGAAGCTGAAATCACAGAATTTAGATATTTTTTCTTAAAAAAAATATTAAAAACGATTATTCAATTATCAAAACACTTGGTGATTAATTTAATAGTTGACAACTAATCGATTAATAGATTAATTGTGCAGCTTTCATTTAAATATAATGTTCATATTAAACATTTATATTGTCATATCTACAGTACATTTCTGAAGCATGTCCAACAGCTTAGATGCAGTTTTACTGGGAGGTCAAATAATGTAGGTGGAGGGTCGTCTATCACACTGACAAGGAAAAGAAAACATGGGTTTGAGAAAGTATGAGACTAATTAAAAGAGGAAGCAACAGTTCTAAGCAGTATGAACCTAAGTTAGCTTTAGCATTACCACACGACCAGGACATCTGTGGGTCAGCCTTAAGTAAACACATTACACATCATTTGTAGCAGTAAAAAAATAAATAAATTATAATAATAATCAGAAGTTCTTACCCTCGTCTCCATCGTCACCAAAGGGGTAGAAGACAGCCACGGCGATGTTGAGCAGACAGGCCAGGTAGAAAGAGATGCTCCCCCACAGAGAGATGTGGCGTGAGAACCAGAACAGAGCCTTATTTTCTGCATAAACACAACAGGAAGCACAAATACGTGGAGACAAAGTCAGCACACAAAGTCGCTGCAGGCCCTTCAATTTATTCTGGAATAACAATAACCAGACACTCTGGGTCATAATCATGATTTCCATCCTGCAGCCTGCTTCTGCTGTCACCATCATTATTTTCTGAGAGCCGGATTCAGAATGTAAAGACTTACTGCGGATCTTCTTCTGCCACCGCATCTCGTTGTAGAGGTTGTCAAACTGCTGGAAGAAGTCGTTAACCTTGCTGCCCTGGTCGTCTCTCTCTGTGGTGGTGAACACACGCATCTTGGACTCCTCAGTGAGGTACTCGCAGATGTTGGGGACTGGAAACACTATCTGCTCCATGGTGCGGTCATGACGCACAATCTGGCAGAAAGAGGTCCAGTGAATCCTCATTACAGGTTTAAGAGTAAATGTGATTTGCTTGTTACATAAAGTTTTAGAGATTCAGGCGATAAATGGATGAAGTGATGATGAGGAGTACCTCTATCTGAGCTGTGTGATTGGCATAGTAATGAAGGGCGTCGTCCTTCTCATGGTCAGGGTCCACCCCTGACCCCGACCCTGGCCTCAGGCTCTGCTGCAGGATTTTACTGTGTCGGGCCAGCTGGGTTACATAAACAAAATGTATTTAATTAATTTACATGGCACTTAAGGAGGGGACTTACACTGGTCCTCGAGGAAAAAATCTGTGTCAAAACTAAAGCCTCATTCAGCCCCTGATTCCCCAGCCTACTCACAACACAACCATCTTGTGACATAATGCCTGTGGACACATCAGACCATGTCATGAGAGTCAAGACAAGACAAAACAACTTGACATGACAATAAGAAGACAGACAACCAAAAATGTCTATTAATGGAGAAGTAAACATACTCCCTAATGAGATAAACAGGCAGGATGCATGTACGGATAGAGTTCATTACACTACAAAGACAATTATGTAACTTATCCATGTTGCCTGTCCTCCCAGTTTCATGTATATAGTTCTGTTAGATCATATCGGATGCAGTTATGGAGCAATATTATTACTTATTTGGAGTCGTGTTCCTGGCAACTTGGGGAATTTGAGTCCATTATTGACGCTCTTTTAGCTCTGTTTTGGAAATATTTGTCTCCTGTTCTGCTAAATGTTCCACTACGATGTCCAGCTCGCTAACTGTTTTTGTCTTCTGTTTGGTGCTGAGCAGGTAGTGTACAGTTTGGGTGGTTCGCTGAACATTTATCAGCTATCTGCAATTGTCAATTACCAGTTGTGTTTTTTTGGGGTGGACTTTTGTCATTTTATTTTGCTAACTTAATGGTCTGCACAAGTGACAGCTGCTACTCGGGGATGCACTCTCATTCAGCAGCACAGTACACACCCACAGCTGGAGGACGAGTGAGAGGAAAACAGCCTGTAGAGCCAGAATATTTTCACATCTAACGAAGGGAAGTAAGGATTTATATTGACTAAACCGGAGTTGGTGATTGTTGGATCAGTAGAAAGACTAACCAAGACAGTTTTGAGGAGTTTTATTTTGCTTTCCTGTCAAGTTTGAATGAAATGTGTTCAAGTTAACAAGGCAATTATAAGCACATCTCAATTCTGTAAAAGAG
This sequence comes from Lutjanus campechanus, assembly GCA_027495735.1. NCBI lineage: Eukaryota > Metazoa > Chordata > Actinopteri > Lutjaniformes > Lutjanidae > Lutjanus > Lutjanus campechanus. The sequence continues at coordinate 35,949 of JAJHUR010096830.1, forward strand.
AGACACTTGAATTCAGAAGGTGTACGGTTGTATTTTCAAGTTTAATAAGGAAAATAGGCCTGATAATATTTATTTTCTTGCCACTTTGTGAATTTATTTTGTCATTCCAACATAGCGAATGTACATAGCATACATAACGTAGCAAAATTGTTGCTTAGACACATCTCCCAGCTAATCGGGAGGATGTTAGGAGGTGTGTGTGTGTGTGTGTGTGTGTGTGTGTGTGTGTGTGTGTGTGTGTGTGTGTGTGTGTCAGATATTGCCCAACCCATAGTGCACAGTGGGTCTTTTTCACTGAATACAGCTGCCTGCTGCAGCCAAAAATGACACTATGAAAGTGGTGAGAGAACCAAAACAGTAAAGTTGCCGGAGGGACAGTTAAACAATGAGCTGAAACTTGGCATTATAAATTTCTGGTTTTATTTAGCTACATCCCATTCTTTTTTGTTTTGTTTCTTTTTTTTTTTTTTTTTTTACATCTTGCAAGTAATATCATCTCCTACTTAAGTTTAAAATTCAGAAGTTTTTTTTCTTTCCTTTTTTCAGCTTCTCTGTGTAATTGATAAAAGTTTGTCTTAAATGTGTCAAAATGCTGGGTGAGGATTTTTTTTAAGGAAGCCACCCTGTAATAGTGGACACTGTGATGTGATGTTTGATTTTTTTTTTGTTTTTCTTTTTTCAATGTACTTGTTTCTACTGAATATATAATTTCCAAAACAGGATAAGAAATATGGAGCTTTTGTAATTCTCTTTCTGTAAACCCTGTGGTTGCCAGTAAAAAATATGTACAGTAGCTTATTTTAGTGTTTTTAATGGTCTACTGTTTATCAATCGCTCTTGTTTATTTACTTACACATTATTTATTTCTTATCTCAGACGCAAATTACACACAAATTACAATGAAAGGCAGCTGCCCTGGGGAGCAAATACCAGACAATATCTTCAGTAAGATACTTGATAAGCTCATGTCTAAGTTTGTGTGCCATCCGTGGATATGTGCGTGTGTGTGTCAGCCTGTGTGTCAGAAATTAGTGATACTTTATTGATTCCCAGGGGAATACATTACAGTTGCTCCCTTTCAAGAATAGAAATATATATAAGCATAGAGAAATTAGAAGAAATATGTAAAAATAAGAATATGAAATATGTAAAAATAGTTAAACAATAGGTGGGTGTTTTCACTTATATATATGTCAACAGTTGAACAGTGAAAAAAAAACAATCCTTATCATGATGAAACTCGTCTGTTTGTTGGACAAAAATACCCTGTTTGACACTTGACTCTAAAAAGGCAGAAGTGAAAACCCGCTAGACTCTGTCTGCCCTCTCCAACGGACATAAACCGTAGAGAAATGCAGACACACACACACACACACAATACAACTACTTCCCCAGTGGAACATTTCTTTACTGGACCAGGCAAACCACATTTGTTTAGTAATACAGCGAGTACTGCCTGCTTCACTGAACACCTACGTCTGCAGAACCAGTGTCACATCCTGAAAGCTAATTTTAGAAACCTGGCAGAGCAACCCGCTCATAGAAGAGCAGTCTTCCATCATTTCACACAGAGGACACATTTAAATAGGAGCATGCATGTGGACACACACATCAAATGGTGCCACGCACGGCCCTGATGTCTGCAGAACGCCGGACAGGCAGAGAGAGTGAAAGGAAATGCAGTAATTCCTCTGTCAAAGACAAAAACAAGCTCAGGCATTTTTATTACCTGGTGGGCCAGGATGTAAATGTTGTGTCCGACGTCTCTGGGCTTGATCTGGTCTCCAATACTGTCCTCATCGTCCTCACTCTCCAGACCCTGGGAGTAGGCTTCCTTCATTACATCCACCTGATGAACAAAAGTCATGAAAGTTACTGCTACTCATAGTGTAGCAGAGGTGGAACCAAGACATTGTTTTGCAAGTCACAAGTAAGTCTGAAGTCTTTGCACTCAAGTTCCAAGTCCAAAACTTTGAGTTTCAAGTCCTGAACAAGTCATAAGGCACTCTGCTCCATATTTAATGCCATTTTAACAACAGAGGTGTGACTCACCGTTCTTTGTGCAACTTCAAATGTCGAATGAAATCAGAACTTGCTGTGTCTCTGTCTGTAATTGCGGCCCCCATTTTTGCATGCTGCAATTTGTTTTTTGTTGACCACCTTGTAGTTTTTTGTATGAATGACTGAAATTATCTCTGGGATAATTATTTCAACTGAAGCTCAGAAAGTAACGTTAGCTCTTCATGGTTCTCTCCTACAACTTGATTGGATGCTGTTGGGTTGGTTAAAACTGGAGCTGGGGAATAAAGTGTTGACTTGCTGGGAATGAACTGCATTAATTGATATCTGGCACATGTTTTATATAACATACTTTCTTTTGACTTGGCAGAAGGCATCACGTATTTCAAGTCAAAAGGCTCAAGTCCAAGTGAAGTCACAAACTATTGGTTTTAAAGTTAAAGTCAAACTGTAAGCCCTTCTTGATTTTTTTTGAGTCTAAAGTCATCAAATTTGTGACTCAAGTCCATGTCATGTGACTCAAGTGGACACCTCTGCAGTATAAAAATTGGATTTTATATGGGACCAAGCTATATATGTGTGCATGTATATATGCTGATACACACTTACCAGCTCAGTGGGTCTCATCTTGTAGAGAATCTTCTCTGCGTTCTCGCTGTCATGGCGGCTCTCCATGATGGCCAGGAGGAGCTTAGAAGCATTGTTCTACAACACAAGAAAGGCTTCACCAATGAGCTGTCACACTTTCATCAACTATGAATTACAGAGCTAAATAATTTAGGAATGAATGACTTGACTGATGCAATTATTTAACAGAATCAAACCATTTGAATGCTGCAATGTCACTTTTAAAAACCTCAGCAAACATAACATGCAGCTAACAAACATAGGCCATCACATAGAAAAAATCAGAAGGTGCAACACTTTCTCTTCAGAAAAATATGGCTCCATTTATGGATGACATTTTTTGCCATTGCTCTTTTAAACATTTGAGAATTGGTAAAAGTGCCTCCAGTTATCTTGCTCCTGGCCTCTAGCACTATAGATAATTACTGCAGTACTTTAAAGCAAACCCTAAGTATTACTCTAGTAGCGGCAATGGCAGCGGCTGTGTGTCATAGCGAGCGACCTCTCAGGGCTTTCAGAGACACCTGCTACTCACCTTGAGCTCCAGCACCAGGTCCAGCCGATGCTTCCCCAGGGGGTTGATAGAGTTGACGATCAGTGCTATAATAATGTCAATGCCATTTGACTCATGCTTGGCTATACAGGTCTGGACGAAAACAAGGGGTATAGTTAGAGTGACAGCACATCAGACAACAACAAAGTAAACAGAAAAGTCATGCAACACACACAGACAAAAGAATAGTGCAATAAAGTATGTTAATAATATAATATGTAAAATTAAACCTGACTGAAACATCAGAGACAGCAAGAAAAGCTGGTTGTATTTGGGAAATACCAGTCAGCATGTTGGTGTTGAAAGATGATTCATCTGAGTTGTTAAAAGTCAGTTTAAATAGCCTCTCTTTCCAATTACTAAGTGTTTTTTTTTCTTCTGGGTTGGATTTTCTGACAACATAGGTCATAACTGTCACACTTTGTGACAGTCATAAGGACAGTTTGGATTCTTTGAAGTGAAGCTATATGAGGCACTTAGCCATAGTCAGTGAATTACAGACAGGAGAAAGGAGTATCAATATCAGTTTCAGTGCTTGTTATATTTACAATATTTCCCCCACTTTACTTTCCAGTCAGACAGCTTTTTCCAATTGGAAACCGCTGCTTTGAGCCAGATATTGCTCTCTCCAGAGCAATCAGACTCCTTTGACAAAATAAGTAATTTTACCTTGCAGAAAATGGGAGTCGCTGGTCTACTGCTGCCTCAATCAATAGATCTGTTCTCAATTAACCCTTTAAATCACCAAAATCACAGAATAACAACAAACAGTTTGAGGCAGTGATATTTGGCTAATTTAACAGTGGTTTCCTGTCAGAAGAGGCTGTCTGAAAGCAAGTTAAAACAGTAAAAATATAGTGTACACTTAACTGATATAGATTTTTTTAAGTGGCTAAAATACTTCTTGCTGCTGATCCTGTCCACAGCAGTACATTGCTTAGCTTCCTACATCAGTACTCCTGCTGTTTGTCCAAACTGGGGATGCCGACCGCCATCTACTGTAGGTAATACACTGACTATGGATATGTGCCTCATACAAACCCACTTCAAAAAAGTACTATTCGTTTAAGAAATATTCCTTTAAAATCTCTGATGTTGAAAATTCCACACTGTCACAACAATGTTTAAATCTCTGCAAGTTGATTGTTTGTATACTGATATGAAAATAGACAAATTATGGAAAGAAGGAAATAAGACTGGTTGGTAATAATGCTCAACGTACATACACTTTGCACAGTAGTTAATAGGCTATAACATTCAAAACCAAGTTGTTTTCCTACATGGAAAAGACAAAATTCAAGTTATATCACCAATAAATGGCCAAAATAATAAAAAGTTTCATCATCCTGTTTAATACTTTATTAATATATTATAATATAACTATTCAGTACCATTAACTCTAAACAAACCACTAGTCCTCCTACCTGGTTTTCATGGCAGGGTCCCTGGCAGTACTCTGTGATGGTCTCCAGTGTTTGTCGAACCAGGTCCACATTACTTTCATTAATATAAAGGCCCAGCAGCCCAAGGCCTCCAGTGGTGCTTCCACAAATACAGTCCAAGAACTGAAGAGTCTCACACACCAGATTGTAGTTTGTCTTGTTGTTCTGGTTGCGCAGAAAGTTCTGGATTCGGAGCACAGAAACTCAAGTTAATGAGCATTTTCATTTTAATCAAAATTTAACAGCAGCTGGACTTCAGGGTTCTTAATGTCAATTGTACCTGCAGCTCTGAGTTGTGGTTCTCACAGAGCAGCTGGAGGTAACGTAAGATTGGTTTCATGATGGTGATGGCTGGGCTCATTTGGGTTTCTTCTAAAGCTTCCTCAGCCCCGATGATCTCACTGCTATGGCCGAGGCTTTCAAGGTCGGGATCGAGCTCCTTTCTGAAGGCACAGAAGGCCTTCGAGGTCACTGAGGAGGCCTCCTTCAGCTGCCCTCGCATATCCTCCCTCATATGAAGCCCTGAGTCTTTCCCTGGAGCACATATAAAAGGATGTATCTATGAAAATCATCATTAGCTGTTTATTAATGGACAGTATAATAACATTTGGCAGAAGATTGGTCTTTGTAAATGGAAGGAGGAAAACATGTGAAAGGTTACTATGATCAATGGTGACATTCTAGACTTATTAAACTCAGAGACCCCCCTCAATGAGTGGGCAACTATTGAGTGGGGTTCTGCAGCATGAAAGTACCCGATCTTGATACAATGGCCTTTTGATAGGCTTGTGATGTGGGCCGTCACATGGCCTCTGACATGTGACTGCAGAAACTGGGAACAACAGTCTGCTCAGAGGTCAGCAGAGCGACAAAGATCATTCTGGATTTATCCTCAACTATTGTTTAAACTCCAGGCTGAGCTGAACTTGACGACCACACATACTGGAGAGGCATTAAGGTTTTCAAGTTTATATTTGAGCCTATTTTGTGGCTTTTCACTCAGCCCAAACCTGTTTCTATGGAAATGCTCGGCTGTGCTCAGGACATGACCCCATGGGTTGGTTCATTTTATAAAAACCTAAACTGTTTGCTGTACGTTTCAGACAGGCCTGGAGCCATGGTGTGTTTGCTATAATTCCAGCACAGAGAGGTTAAAATGATCATTTTTCGACTGTACCTTTCTTGAACCTGATGCTACTGATGTCACTGTCATCATCCCTTTTTCGGCAGCTGAGCTCAAACATGTTGACGGACACTGTGGCTCGGATTTCTTGCTGGGCCAAACGCATGCGGTCATAGAAAACCTTGAAGAACCTCTCAGACTTCTTCTGTTTGTACAGCTGGTTATAGAAGGAGTTCTGTGCGGGAAGCAGAGAGGTTATCAACATAAATCTAAATCTGTGGCACAGACATAAAGGTTTCGAGAGTCTGAGTCACCCACCTGTATCTGTGTGTTTCCGCCCTGCAGAAGGGCAATGCCCAGCAGGATGCTCTCCTCAAACACCCGGTCGTTCTTGGTGTTGACGATGAGGTCAATCACCAGCTCTGATGCCCCAACGTTGTCCAAGAGACACTGGATCTCCACCATACTGCTGCCTGGCTTGTCAGAGTCCAGCATTGCAGAGCCTCCTGCAGAGGTTGAATATTAATGTTTAACATGATGGGAGCTGGGAGTTAATCTGACAAATGGTGTGAATGCATGGCCCATGAATCCAGAGCTCCATGTGATAGGTCAAATTTCATTATTTCACCGCATTTCCTGCAGCCTTTTGCAATGTGTTAATACCACTCATTCATATTGTGATATGACGGAAATATGATTTATCAGTCTGCGCAACTACAACTCCACCACTGTTTGGACATAAATACTATATTTATGTGCTGCTTAAGGAATTGCTTTAGCCAGATTCAAAGTCTGCCAGCAATTGTCAAACAGCACTTCTCCTAAGAAGCGGAGTGCTGTCATGTTAGCTGCTGTTGTTTCCTCTGCACTGAGTAGTTATTGCAGTGTCTACTGGGTTTATTTGGGGTTCTCTGTACCTCCGGATGACGGCTTGACAAAGCCGCCAGATGAGCTGTTTCCACTCCCAAGCTCTGACTTGGAAAGAAGCTTTTGATTTCCAAAGTAGCGTGTGAGTAGAATCTTTCTCAAGTCGTTTCCCTGTGGAGACAAAAATCATGATGTTAAATCCATATCACAGTCTGAGAGAGCACCAGCCTCAAACTAGGAAATTCACATTTTAACACATTTAGGAAAAAGTAGCATTTTGTGAGGCATAACCATAAAAAAACATCAAAATGAGGGACACGTTATGAAATGTCCCATCCAAGAGAACATTGTGGTGTGGTGTATTCACTGGAATGAAATCCATTCAATCTTTCAAACACGGGGGCTGAGTGGATTTCATCTTACACCTAATAGGAATGATCAATGTCATCCCATGATGTATTTCATCCTTGATGGGAGCAGTGGCTTCCAGGGCGACAATGCTCTTATCAACAAAGAAATTGGAGCCTCTCATTAAGGAGCATGACAATAACAGTGTTGTCCGGTAACAAGATCCTAATTGAGCATTTATGAAACACTTGGAGACGGCAGGAAAGACAGAAAAAAAGTTAAGCTAACCTCTTCTCCGTCTTAGGTTTGTTATAATTAGTGATGGTCTGTCCTGAAATCTTTTATATTGATGTTTTTCTTCACTCTATCATGAACATGAGACCATAGCATGAAAGTTTGACATAAACTCAACCTTTGTGAGTGAACACAGAGCAGAGCAGAGAAACTCTGGCAGGGAACCGACAGGTGAAATACACATACATCATGACAAGAAGGCGGCTGCATGTGTTAATTTCTGTGTGCTGGTCTTTTATGTATATGCATGAAACAAGACATTACCAAACACCAGTTTGTCTCTGGCTAACCCTTTATCTATAGCCTACATTTATTTTCTTTCTATCTCTCACAAATATCTCTTGTGACATTTGACGCAGACAAGCAGAAATGAGATTAAAGGATTCATGGAGATAATCTCCTGCGGTGGTTGTGTAATCGAAGCGCGAGAGTGATTGACAGGCGGATGACTTGCATTGTACTCGTCACCACCTACAGTATATGTTTATTGTGCAACAGCAGCAGGAGGGGCCAGCAGATGGATGGATGGATGGATGGATGGATGGATGGATGGATGGATGGATGGATGGGTGGATGGATGCAATATGAATGTATGGACACAAAGGGTGGTCATCATCAGTTTCTATGGCAACCTAACAACTCAGAAAGGCCTTGTTTTGATGACACCTCACCACTGTTATTGATCAGCAGAGTGGAAGGATGGGTGAATAGATGGACAAGCAGATTGATTGAAGGGTGGAGCTACAGGATGAAGGGACTGTTGTGAGCCACTTGTGGTTTCCATAGAAACATTTTAGCTGAACAATCAGCCTTCCCTTGGCATACAGGTGGTGGACAAAATAGCTGGAACACATACTAAAGCTTTGCAGTACCTGCAGTTTTGATGAAGTTCATACTATGGTGGTTCTGAGATGTTGAGCCAACTCCATGACTATCGTTTAGACTGTAATTTGAGGTAAACTAAATGTTCATCACAAACAATTTTAATAGGATCTAACTGTATAATCAAACAGCACATTTATCAAATAGAAACTCCTCTGCTGGTTCCAGCATCACAAATATCTCTCTCTTTGCTGGTTTTCTCTCTCTCTCTTTTTTATATAATTATAAATGAAATATGTTTGGGTTTTGGACTGTTTATCACAAAACATTGACAACAAGAAATCTTAAGATGTCAGATGATTCAGTCTTTAATCAAGAAATGAATGGGCAGATTAATCAATAACAACAAGGACTGGCCCCACGGGTCACCAAGCACCCTACATTTGGCCCAAATTTATAACTGTGACATTTGCATTGTCCACTTTTCCCATAGCTTGTGACCTGGTGTTTTCTTAAAGCATTGTTTCAGATGAAAAACCTGCTAGACTTCTCGAAAGGAAAGGAAACTGGTGGCACACACCACAGTATATTATGTCCTGAGATGTGCCATATTCTAGTCACTTACACTCCTGCTTCCATTCACTCCTAAATTTTCATTGCCGTTTCCTTTTTGAATAGTCCACCTTCTGTGTTTCAGATTTTCCTCGAAGGACTGTGTTAGCAGCATGAGTAGGCTTACAAAAACACAAATTCCAAAATTGTTGGGAGGCTGTCAGAATTTTTAAATATTATTTGCAAATGCTCTTCGACCCATATTCAGTTGAATACGGTACAAAGACAAGATATTTAATGTTCAAAGTGATTAACTTTATCAGAGTCTCTGTTGTATTTTTTGCTTCATAATGTGCCACATATTTTCAGTGGGAGACAGATCTGGACTGCAAGCAGGCCGGTCTCGTACCCGCTCTCTTTTACTATGAAGCCATGTTGTTGTAGCATGGTCAAAATGTATCTTACTATTGTCTTTATTAAATAAGCAGGGACGTCCCTGAGAAAGACATTGTCTGAATGACACCACACATAGCTCCAAAACCTGTGTGCACCTTACAGCATTATGGGCTTTTCAGACGGGGGCCATTGATGTGCCTCATAATTCATTTTCAGAGGCAAGTAGGCAGGTAGGGAGATGCGGGCAATCACACAGGCAGAGTGACAAGCGGGTGCAATCCCGTAAGAGCTTTGCGGTCATGCTTGGTTTATGCACATTCCTGTGGCCAGAATTGGACTTTCCTGAACTTTTTCCTTATTGATGCACAACTACAATGGCCATGAGGCTAAACCTTGCTGTCCGTGAGTTTCTTGAAAGCTGTAACAGAGGGCATCGGGGCAAGACTGGATAAATCAGGTATATGTAGCAGTGGCTCTAGGAGACAGTAGTGCACAGAAGCCATTTCTCTAGTTACAACATACAGAGCGCCTGGCGTTTACTTGTGAAGCACTCGTCTGCCAGAAGGTGACAAGGTGATGAGGAGGTGAGACCCCGCACAGTGAGATCCTGTGGATTCCAGCAGGTACGGAGGCGTAGTGTTGCCCCCCCATCCGAAAAGGCCATTCATAAGGCCTACACAGATGTGCAAGTTACCCATGATGCCATGGGCAGTAGCACCCCCCAAGACCATCACAGATGCTGGCTTTTCCTCTTTAGTCTGGAGGACAAGATGTCCATGATTTCCAAAAGCAATTTGAAATGTGGACTCATCAGACCACAGTTCACTTTTCCATTATGTGCCAGTCTATTTCAGATGAGCTCGGGCCCAGAGAAGTTGGCTGTGTTTCTGGATGTTGTTGATATATGGCTTTCGCTTTACATGGAAATTTTTTACTTGGATTTTTAGATGCAGTGATGAACTGTGTTTACCAGCAACAGTTTTCTGAAGTGTTCCCAAGCTGATATTATTAGAGTAATTCTTAATATCCTTTACACAATCATGTGGCTTTTAAGGCAGTGCTGCTTGAGGGCTCAAAGGTCACAGGCAAGATGTTAGTTTTTGGCCTTGTGCCTTACATGCAAATATTTCTCTAAATTCTCTGAATCTTTTAATGATATTATGGATTGTAGATGGTGAAATTCTGAAATTCCTTGGAGTTGTGTGTTGAGAAACAGTGTTCTTAAACCGTTGGACTGTATCCAGTATCCCAACTATTTTGAAACTGTAGACTGTTGAACTAAAAGGTACAAAGGAATCAGGATGTTTGTGGAACTTAATTTTTTTGGGTGAAGGCAGGCCACATGAAACCACCTACATGAAATATTTGGTGGTCACAGAATAACTTTTTATGGCTACAGGACATGCTAAATGTTAATGTTCCTCTCACTTAATGCAGATTTTGCCTTCACTGCATTACATAATGTTGCTGTTTTTGCAAATGATGCACCAACAATTATCTGGTCCCTTTGCAAGTTCCCTTATTGTGGTTGTCACACCTCTATTAAAGCTGATACTTGCTACTAATTGGTATTCAGCTTAATGTGACTCATTGTTTAGCTGCCTTTGCGAGCATTTACAGTAATCGCTGCTTACAGCAAAATTCTTTTGCACTGCAAGCACTGCAAAACTGTAACATGGCTCAGGAAAAAAAAATTCTAACATTGAAACTGATTCATCAAAGTGAAATACTGGCCACTACTGATAGTCTCCAAACTTCTCTCCAAAAAAAAAAAGAAAAAGACCAGATCAATAATGTGACAGTGAGAGATCAGACAACTGAGGCACCTCCGTGTCCAGGTACAGTCCAGCTGGAGAGCCTCAAACTAAGTGCACTGAAGAGTGAAGGTATGGCGGAGCACGTGTAGCTGATGCTCCCTGTGTCAGTAAACACTCCATCTCATCTGCAGTCAGCAGAGACACTTGTCTGCCTGCACTGTCTGGCTGACTGTCTCACAAACACACACACACACACACACACGCACACTTCTTAAACTGAAGGTGAGCATCCATTGAGCTAGCCTCTCTCATTTCCACATGGACACAGTCCCAGTGCAGCTACAAACTAAGCACTGCACTCAATAAGGCATCCCAATGCATGCTTTTTGACTGATTGCAGATTGAATCATGTTTGACTTAAAATTTCCCCTTTTCTGACGGAGGATGTGCTGGCTTTGCACTCCTCTCAAACACCAGTGAAAGAAACGCTTCGGCAGGGGAAGTTGAAAAGGGGGTGACGGGGGGTGACAGGTTTTTGCTCTTGTTCGCCTCCTTTCTGGGCGATGCAGTCTGTTGGCTAAGTCTGCAGAGAGAGAGTAGAGGAGAGGAGAGGGGAGGCAGGATGGCGGTAGAGGAGAGGAGAGTCAGCCCAGCCTGACTCATCTGCTTGCTGCTGCATTGACGAGAAAAAACTCCAGTCAGGTGATGTAAGAGCCACGAGAAAGAAAGAGAGATAGAAATAGAGGTAGAAGAACTGACAGAAGTGAGAGGAGGAGGGAGGGGGTGAGGGAGGAGAGGAGAGGAGGAGAGGAACAAACAAAACCTAGCGAGGAGCAGACAGTCGTGGTGTTTTAAAATGTGCACCGGCACGCCACACTGCGGCTCTGGTGTCCAAGCCGGGGATGAGCTGCCGATCCCAACCTCCGGCATCCTTGCACCCCCTTTTTCTCCCTCCTCCCTCTTCCAGCCCCCTCACAGCTTGGCTGTCTGCAGATCTCTCAGACTCCGGAGAGATGCATAGAGAAAAAGACAAAGACACCAGCCTGCCCTATGCTTCTTTAGGTGGTCTGAAAACTCACACAGGCAGCGGAGGGCAGCACCAGCTGTGAACCGAGACAGACAGTGCCAGGAACGGGCGGGGGAGGCTCGAGCTGCTCGGGTCAGACAAGGTCGACAATAGAGGAGACTTGGGCCACAGAGGGGGAGAGTGTTGCCCAAACAAGGCTCAGATTGGGAGGGCTAATAGTTTTCTTTTTTGTGTTACTTTCTCCCACAACAAAAACCTGAGAGGACTCTGGGTATGTGTCTTTTGTAAACAGTGGGGAACACTGATCAAGTACACTGTGACACAGTACAAGTGGAGTTTCCCCACGGGCCATGTGAGGCCTGAGCAACGTCCAACAACTTTACCATCAGGAAGCAACATTTAGATCCCAGCAGGACCTGCAGTCAACACTGTGTTCAGTTAAGAGTGTCAAAGGGAAACTCTACCATGTATTGTTGTTGTCATTAGTACATGAAACTGAAACTCAATCTGATCATGCACCGTATGAAATGATGTGTTACATGTTATCTAATAAAGACTTCAGTTGTCTCGCAGGAGTCAATGAGCTCCTCCACAGATTGGAACTGGAGGGAAATGACAAGCTTTCCGTAATATAATACATATCCATATCAATGTGTTTTGCAAGGCTTTCTTACCAAGGGGGTTATTGCATGAATAAGAAAAATCAAGACACATACAGTCACATTATCCTGTTGTTAGAGTGCAGATAGGGATGTAAGTCCAAAAGTCCATGATACAATATTTACCATGATATTAAAAACTGAGAAAAATGACAACATGAAAAAAACTAAATAAATTTGATGTGAACAACATTTTTTTGTTTGTATGAAATATTTTTTTCCATTAAGCTTAAAGGTCCAGTGTGTAAAATTTATGGGGATTTATTGGCAGAATATGACAGAAACGGAATATAATATTCATAATATTTCAGCATTGTGTTTTTTTTACTTTGCAGTGAGCTGTTTATATGTACAGAGGGTACAGGTCTTCCACAGAGGCTGCCATGTTTCTACAGTAACCCAGAATAGACAAACCAACTGGCACTAGATAGGGCCCAAGTTTTGTGGCCACCATAGGTTCTCCTACACACTTGGTGGAGGAGAGTGAGATGAGATATTTGCAATCTGTAACATCACCGCCAGATGCAACAAAATCCTACACACTATAGTCCTTTCAAGTGGTTCTGCTTTCCTTATTTAGTAAAATAAAACAGAAGTAGCCAGCCATGACCTAAGCATGTGAAACAATCGACATTGAATTGTCTTTGGCACTGAATGTTTGAATTAAGTTATGTACTTGTGCAAAGAAAAAACAATACAGCAGTCAGTAGCAATCCTTTTATAAAATAAAATTATTAACCATGTATTATTAAAACATTTCCACAGTCCAATATGGCATTGAAACATTTTTAATCGAGATATCTGATATTCTGTTAGATCCCTTGTGCAGATACTTTGAGAACATGAGGCGGGAAAATAAAGAGATGTGGGAAGATGCAGGCAAGGCTGTAGTTATCATTGGGAACAGTGAGGTCATGACATCTGTATTTTTTTCTGGGAAAAATTTAGCACTGTTGCACTTTTTTCAGTATTTTTAGGCCCACCATTTTTAATTACCAGGATTCTGTATTTTTCCACTTGAATTTTACCTCTGACAACATAAAGAGGTCTTAAACAATCATATTTAGAAATAAAATGGTAATGCTTTACTTCTAAGAGAGTTCCTTATTTTCCTGTAGCTAAGTACTAATTATAGGTAATAAAGAAAAGGTTCTGAGACAGATTTATAGTTTACAAGTAGTTTTTCAGTAGAATTTCCTTGAATTCAGTAGAATTAGCAGAAAATATAATTGATTATGCAGTGGTGGGGGCAATGGCTTTGAGTCATGATGACCTCATAATTTCTAAAATTCACACCACAGCCCTAAATAGAGCGTGAACAAAGGAGTTGGAGTTAGACCACATTATTGTTGATGCACTTTAATGCCAGGCTGTGCTAAGCTATGTTAAGTGATGATATTCAGTTAAAGGACCAGTGTGTTGGTTTTAGTGGCATCTAGCTGTGAGCTTGCAGATTACAAAACGCCAAGCATCACCTTCACCCAGTAAGTTCTTTGCCTCCCATTCAGAGTATGCAGGAGAACCTATGGTGGTGATGAAAGGAGCCATGTATAGCCAGTGTTTTGGACGACTGTGGAGACATGTCGGTGCAAAATGGCATCCTTTGTGGAAGAGGATCTACTCCTGCTGTAGATATAAACAGCTTATTCACTCAAGACACAACAGTTGTTATTTTCAGGTGATTAGACACTAATGAAAATATACTAATATAATGAATATTATATTGCATTTCTGCCATATTCTGCAAATAGATCCCTGTAAATCTTACACGCTGAACCTTTGAGGCAGAGTTAGATAGACTGAGGCATTTCTATTACATCTGGGCTCTTCATTTCAATTCTCTTCCGTAGAATATGAAACACTTCCTGACCACTACAGGTGGCTCTGCAGCTTTGTACTCACAGCCCGCAGCCGGCCATGTTGCATGCATCTGATAAAGAGACACGCTCATGTGCAGAGACACGCATCACGTGCCATCATTTACAATGTTTTCAAGCTGCAATTCCACAGCACATAAAATGCTTTTACCCAACAAACAAGCACATCAGCAAAACAAATTAAGCCCACATGTGAAAGCAATTGGAGAGACTGGTTCAGGGAAATACAAGGCCAGAATCGTAAACAAGCATTCAGAAAAAGGCCAACTGTTAGCTGGCCAGTTTTCTGTGGAAGTGTTACATGTGATTCACTAACATTGTTAAGCCCTGATCATGGTTGTTAGGAAGACTGTAATGTTCATTACAGGCCAAGTGAGGCCTCTTTGTGTCATCTGCCTTACCAGAGCACATATACATAGTGAACAAAATAAGACAAACACCTTATAATAAAACATCCTTGCAGGAAATAAAATGTTTCTGAGGGTTATGATTATAGCCATGATAGTGGCAGTGCTGAGGGAAATGTTAGCCTGTCGGTCAATGCAGATTGAAATATCTCAACAACTGTTAAATGGATTGTCATTGTCACAGTTTAGTACAGGGATTCATCTCCCCCAAAAGGAAGAATTGTAATAATGTGGGTCCCAAACCTTTCATCATAGCTCCATTATCATCAAATCTTAATTAGCCAAACTAAAAAAGTAATGACATTCCCATTAGCCTCAGCTCTACTTGTCTAATACTGACATGGTAAACATTACACCTGCTAAATATTAGCATGTTAGCAGTGTCATTCTGGGCATATTAGTATGCCAACGTTAGCATCCAGTTCTACGTACGTCCACTCAGAGCTTCTAGTGTAGCTGTTGACCAGGAATACTCAGGCTGCTTTGCCCTGGGGCCACTTTTGCAAAATAAAAGGGAGGCCGGGGGCCAGATAATAAACAAACCCTAATAATAACATTGTTTATCAGATAAAAAGAATAAACATTAAGTGGCCCATAACTCATCTTTCTTTGAAAAACCTTTTTTTCCCAAATTAAATGACTTATTAATTTATCTTTTAATTAAATTAACTTGGTTCAAGGATTGAAACTAGGACTATGTGACAGATAAAACATTTAAGTTGGAACCTCTTCTATCATGCAATCACTCAAATGTTGGAATGATTCATAAACATAAACCATAAACATGCAAATAAACTGATCCTACCAGAGACAGAATGAACAGCATCTTTAAAGCTCTTTTGGTTTGGTGGTGTCGGCTAATATGCAACTTCCCAAGCAACAGTCAGTAGGACTTTATTGAACATCTACTAATTGGTATAAACAAACATAAAAATTCCCATTGTGAATCAGTTTATTTTCACTGACAATTCGACAATGGTTGTTGGAGCACCTGGCACCATCATGGACCAGATTTGACCCCGGGCCTTAATCTGAGTATCACTGCTGTAGACTAGTCTGGTTCATTTCAGGCGTTGAATCATCTCAACAGTCATTTCTGAGCCTGTAGTTTAATAAGTATCTTTTTTTTCCATTAATGTGGGTGAGCACCCACTCTTGACCACTGGCGCATGTTGTCATGATTTGAGACTTTTTCCTTTGCTACACTGCGTCACTTTCCAGTGTTTGTGACTGAAGCAATGTCAATTCAGGCAATCACAATCAAATAGTTTACATAAGTGGGTCAGGTGTAGTCGCTATTATTTTTGCTACCTAAAGTTACAAACAATGGCAAATGATGTAAAGTGGCATACAAAGAGGAGTTACAACTGAAGTAGACACTGATAAACACTGACTGAAAGGCACCTAATGGAGGTGGATGAAACACGACTTTCACTTCTGTTCATCCCTATTTGCACAATTTGTCGTATTTGCACTGAAATTGTTCTTGTGTCTTATTTTTACTGTTTTTTGTTTTGTTTTTTTGTTCTTTATCTGTGCCTTGTTATTGACCTCTCTAAATTCT
This sequence comes from Lutjanus campechanus, assembly GCA_027495735.1. Classification (NCBI taxonomy): domain Eukaryota; kingdom Metazoa; phylum Chordata; class Actinopteri; order Lutjaniformes; family Lutjanidae; genus Lutjanus; species Lutjanus campechanus. Next base: position 52,283 of record JAJHUR010096830.1, read on the forward strand.
TGGTACATTTTAGTATTTTGTTTGTATCCTAGAATAGAATAGAATGGAAAATACTTTGACATGATTCATTTGAGTACAAACGGTAGAAATTTGTCTTTGCTTACATGTGCAGAAAAACTGCACAGTTGCAAGCCACAGGTCTCTGATGTCTGATGAAAGGCTGGGGCCCGGAACGCCGCATGTGATGATATACTATTAAACATTTTTTAAGAGCGGTTTCTGGTGTGCGGACTCAACTTTATATTTTTGTATTTGCATTTCTGTCCAGCACCCAGATCTTATTGCTTTTGGATGTGCCTGCTGTTTGGTTTGTTTTTTTTAAAGCCACGGGTCACTCACAGCCCTTGTTGTTTTAGTATTTGAGAGAAAGAGCATTTTGATCCTCTATAGTCCTGTATATGTGGTGGCCTTGCAAATAAAGTTGACTTTGACTTTGCATACTACATAGCTCTATAAACCACACCGTCAGAAATGACCACCTCTGAAAGTCTCAACAAAGAACAAAAATGATTTGAAAATGATTAAATTCTGGGACTCTTCATTTATTCTAAGGTGTTTCTTTTACTTTCTTATGTGCATTAGCAAAAATCAAAAGCTAGAAGCAATCAGTGCAAACACAAGTTGCAATTCATATGATTCATCCCGTTGCCCGTCATGTGCCTCCCTGAGCACAAGAGACCTAACTCACATTCAATCAGATTCAAATAACACGCTATGAACTGTGTCGAAACACTGTCCACAATGACAATTAATCTCATTCATAGTGGCCCTCAGATGCATGAAGCCGCAGTCTTTCGCTTTCTTTTGGTGTTTTTTTACAGGACGTCTCGGCAGCAGGCACTGCACTCCTGGTCTGAAGACATTTCTACACAGGGTACACAGACTTCCTGTGCCCAGTCACAGCCAGAGCAGCAGACAGACAAACAACATGTGCTAATCCCTCATCGTCATGGAAACCAAAACATAATACTCCACTAACAGACACCTGACTGATGGATCGAGGGCAGTGAGTGCGAGAGGAACGAGGGAGGGAACTTTTCAATAGTAAAACATATATGACAAACAGATTTCCACACAAATTATTCTTATTTTTTGGCCATACACTCTTAGAAATAAAGGTGCTAACTAGAACAACAAAAGTTCTTCAGCTTGTCACCAGAGGAGAGCCTTGTTTGGTCCTAGTGGAACATTTTCATACCATTCTACTTGGAACCCTTTTATCAGACAACATGGAAGCGGCCCTGTTCAGGTTCAAGCACCTAATTTTTAAATGGTGGGAGCATTTCAACCAAAAAGAAATTGGTGCTGAACCTGAAAATTGGTTCCCAGCTGGAACCAAAAAATTGCAGGTTTTCCTTGAGAACCAAAGCGGGCATGTCATTTTCTACAGGTTGTTGTGCATTCTAGGGGTGTCCCGATCCGATATTGATATTGGATATCGGTCCGATATCAGCCAAAAAACGAATATCGGATTTTATCGGACTGCATCTAAAATCTCTGATATAAGCGCTCCGATAAGCAGTCCATTTTCCGCACCAGCACTTCTATCCATAGGTGACTCTGGTTCACACTCCAACACAGTAGGTGGTGGTAATGCACCTTAACGTTGGTGCCGCCCGCCACAAATCAATTGATCAAGCCTTTTCTAACATTCCACACTACAAAATAAGTAATAAAAGTATATATGATTCGTGCTGATATTGTATCAGATTGATATCGGTATTGGCCAATACTCAAGGCTGCAATATCGGTATCGTATCGGAAGTGAAAAAGTTGTATCGGGACATCCCTAGTGCATTCTGAAACTCCCTTTGTTGATCCTTGATTATAATGGTTCCACTAAAAACTGGATCACTAGATAGCACCAATGTTCCAAGAATCTTAAACGTAACCGCCTCAAGAACCACAACTAATTTGGTGGAAAAGGGCCAACAAAGAGTTCTACTTAGAATACAACACAAAGGGTTATACCTATAACCATCTGTAAAAGGTTTCACCCAGATCCCCCTATGAGAGGTTCTCCAGAGAATCCTTCTATGGTGTAATGGTTCCACCCAGAACCCTTCCCTTAAATTAGCTCTGGTTCTCGAACCGGTTCAATTTAAGATTCTTGGAACGTGAACCAGTCGTGTTTCCACCAGTTTGAGTGGAACCATTCTAATCAATGATGTAATCAATAGAGAGCACTGCAGAATGCACAGCAACCTGCAGAATATGACATGCTCACATTGGTTCTGAAGGAGAACCTGCTATTTTTTGGTTCCAGCTGGGAACCAACTTTTAAGGTTCAAAACCAATTTATTTTTGGTGGTAATGCACGGGACGGTTTAAAATAGTTCTATGTTGATGAAAATGCCTAATGCCGGTTCTATCCAGAACCTTTCCACCTTTTAAGAATGCTAACAAGAAGGCACCATGGGGGTTCTATGTTACAAAGAACCCTTGACAAAAGCGTTCTTCAAGGATCTCAACAATCCTTGAAGAAATCTTTCATCCAAAAAGTGTTCTTTTGATGAAAAAGGTCCTTAATGGAACCCTTAGGGGTCATCCACACCAAGAACTACATACTATACAACTATATACTATAAAAAACATGGTTCTAAAATCGAGTCCACACCACAACTGTAAGACTGCGGTTCGGACCCCTCCATCCACTTCAGTTAGATTGATTTAAGAACTATATTTTTATAGCTATATTTATAGTTCTTGGTGTGGACGGTCCTTTAGTCTTTCAAAGAACCCTCGACAAACCCTTTCTTCTTCTTCAAAAAAAAAAGGTTGTTCAGAAGCCAATGTTTCTGGGTAGAACTTCAGTCTCTTCAGGAAGAACTCTTTTGGAACCTGTATTTCTATGAGTGTTGATAAAGATGTATAAAACCTTAAGGCACTCATGGGTCCAGCTTTAGGTTTTACTTTTTCCTAACTCCAACTTTCTGACTTGACTCAGCGTGCTGTGTCAGCCTGAATCCAGCTAGAGGTCAAACTATACAAGCTCTCTGCCCTGCCCGACCTGCTCCCCGTGGATGAACCTGGGCCATGTTCCACTACTCCCATGAGGAGACAGACAAACAGGGAAAACCCGGCAGGATGAGCTCACACATACAGAGGAAGGCCAGCGTGGCACTGCATGCCTGGGAGTGTATGTGTGTGGTGTGTGTGTGCGTGTGTCTGAGTGAAGCTTTCCGTCTACATGCGTCCGTGTGATGTGCTTAGCATTGAGAGGGTGGTAATCTGTAAATCTGCTTTGCCTTGGGCAGGTGGTGTGAAACTTGGCAAGCTAGAAAGAAATAGAGTGAGTGAGAGAGGGACAGGAAGAGAAAGCAAGACAGACAGACAGAGAGACAGCGTGTGAATGACAGGGATGAGTGTGAAAGAGAGGGAGTGTGAGCGTGGTTTATATTACATAACTGGCTTTTTCAATCCCCTGTAAACAAGAAGACATGCTTACGTGCACATACACATGACAGCACATTACATACATATGCATGCATGTGTTCATGGAAATCATCTAATAACTAAAACGTGCACAAGTAAAAAAACAAACAAAAAAACAACTTTATATATTGAGAAAAGAATAAAACCAACAATGAAGTGGTTGTGCTAACAAGTAAAGTCTGTGTATCCAAAGACCGACATAACTTAGCCTACTGTGCCAAAGACCTTCATTGTTCTCCAAAAACTATAAAAACAATGGATGACATGTTTCTTTATTATAATGAACACAGGTACTGTAGTTTTTTTAAGTCAATGCATACTGATTTGTTGTTGATTTTGTGAGACACTGACTTAATTCAAAGGTGGACAGTGGATGGGGTGAAAGGGAAATGAGAGGAAAGACAGTGGATGTGACATCCAATCTAGTCCTGAAAGTTGAAAATTCGGTGACCCCTCAGTCAACTGAGATTCTTCATGTCAAGCAGCTTGTGTGTGTGTGGGTGTGTTTTTGTCTTTTTTTTTGTAAGTCAGTGTGCACAGTCCTCACAAACAGCCTACAGCACAAAAAAGTTCAGGAACATGTGTGGAAGCTGCTAAAACATACGGTGAAGGACCTGGTCATCAGGAAAGGACATGCCATTTTTGCGAAGCTAAGGTTAATGGGTGGTGAGGATCTGTACAAACTCACTCATTCTTCTTGGAATAACAAGCCAACAATTTCGCCTTCTATTTCCTATCCCTACATAGTGCACTACTTCGTTTTCTCACCAAGCTCATACACAGCAGATGACCTCAATGTTACAAAGGTTTGGAAGCCTACAACCAGATGGTGTGTGGATGGGAGAGAGAGACATCGTACCAGCTCATCATGTGTATTGTGAAAGCCGAGATAGATGATTAACTGATCTTTATATTTTGGTCATTTAACTAAATATCTAAGACTTTTAGGATTACTAGCTACAATTGCTGCCTACCAATGGAACTCGTGAGAAGTTGTGTACCAAACTCCTGAACTCTGTGCTTTCAGACAATTTCCACTAATACGGTAGTGAATACCACCACCATGTAAATGCAACCCAATTTGAAGACAACCAATTCCTCAGGAACGGTTGCAAGTTCAGAGTCGCTGTTTGTGGTCCGTACCGCCAACATGACTGACCTCTGGATTGATGGTGTGCCGTGAAAACGCTCTATGCTTCAGAGGACATTTCATTCTCCAGAAGTAGCTGCGGAGTGAGTGCTCCTCACTTTTTTTTTCAGGGTAAAAATCAATCCACTACATCAAGTTGTCCTGCCTGCTTGGTAGGGGTGTATGAAAATATCGATACACTTGAGTACTGTGATATTACGCTTGGTGATACTGTATTGATTCTCAAAAATTCTGTATCTTATCTTCTGCCTTCTGATTTAAAGTGGTGAATTTATACCTCAAAGCAACTTAATACGATATAGTCTCTGACTTTTATTAGATATTTAGTGTTAGCAAAAAATGTTGCAATTTTCCGATCAATCGTTAGCATAGTTAGCACACATTAGCTCAGAGTGCATTTGGGAGTATAATCCAGGCTTAGCTTGTTGTTTACTATAACACATGAATCACTGTCCCTGTACGTCCCGCCATTCAAAAATCTAGGAAGTTCAATAAAGTGTTGGTTGATAGTTTTTATGAAAAAAGAAACGAAAAGAAAGTCAAATAGGCTATTTGTATTGAACAGCCGAATCTGATTCATCTGTCAAAATTCTGAGTCGGGTACAGCCTTAGTCCAATCAAACCGGGGACTTTGCAATCATAGCACATTATATGCAACTTAGCCATCAAGCCACCGTGATGCTCCGCCCTGGTGGCATTTTAATCACATGACAATTAATTTACTTGAATCCAATAACATACATTGTCCTGGTGTTTGAAATACTCAGTAGCGCACCAAGCATTTACCACAGATAAAAATAGTCCTCATCAACCGTATTATTCATAAATTACAGTGCTCAGGTGATAAAATTACATAGCCTTTGTTTTTAAAAGAAAACATATATTTGTGACCCACTTTTGAAGATTACGTCCACAGTAGCAACAAATGTGCAGCTGAGAATCACAGAGAGGGCAGGAAAGTGGGAAAGTATTGGGAGACAGAGTGATGTCTACTGTAATTGGCGTGTTTTTCTCATAGGAATCGACAATCAGAAAAGTAAAGAATACAACCAAGTTTACAATATTATTTTATGCATATTTTCTCCCATGTAATATTTGCACACAGTATCAGTATGCATGAAAGATTCTTTCAAGACTTTTTTCCCCTCACCCGAGACATCTTGAGGGCAAGTGGGAGCACAAACATTTATAAAGCTGCCCTTATCTGACAGCCAAAACAAGTGAAGTGCAGCAGTGAGAGCCAACATATCTCTGTACTGTGACTGCTGCAGATCTTCCCCTTGCTGCCCGGCCAGCGCTCCTGGCATGACCCAGGCAAACAGAGAGCAGGGCCTGGGTGGGACCAGGGGGGGGGGGGATAGAGGAAAAATAACTCGGCGGGCAGACAGAACGCGATAGACTGAGACAAAGCATGGAGGGGGCAAAGGAGGAAGAGAGAGCGGACAGAAGAGTGAGAGTAAGGAGGGAGGGAGGGAGGGAGAACGTGATGGTCCACGTGACTCTGGCTCAGCCACTGCAGGCTGTTACGTAAGCGCACCCCCTGCCCTGTCTCCTCATGGACTGAGCAGACTCCGCTTCTCTCCAATCCCTCACCCTGCAGCCGCTGCCCACTTTTTTTTTCCCTTCCACTCACATGGCTCCTCACATGGCTGCCTCACTCCCTCCCTCCCTTCCTCGATCTCCGTCTCTTTCTCTCTTTCTCTCACTCTCCTCCACCCACTCATTGCACCCCAGGGGAGCCACCAACCTCTGCTGCCTATGCTGTCACTCTGTCTCTCTCTCCTTCTGTTTTTTGTCTGTCTGCCTCTCCCTCTCTCATTATTTCCATCAATCGTTCCTCTCGCCGTCTCTCCTGTGCAGTGAGGCTGCAGCTCCACGCTCAGGGCTACAGGGATATGACAAAGAGAGGCCACAAATACATGCTCGAGCACACTCACGCACACCTACACAAACTGACATTTCACATATCGTTACCGCACTGTCTGGCTTCTCGAATGCACCGAGCCGCTTTTTAAAAAGTGACTGTTTTTTCCCACTTTGAATTCCTCTGATCTCGCTCCACACAACTGTTGAATAATTTGCCTTTCGAAAAAACAGCTTGGCTGACTGACACAGGATGCAAAAAACACAAACAGGGAAAACCAAACTCTGACTCCTCAAGCAGCTGAAAGTGACACCGGCTGACATGTACTATATTGAGAAAGGTAGTCTTGACAGTATTACTAATGCAATTACACTGAAAAGAGAGGTGAAAGGCACAGACATACATTTATTCTGCTTTAACAAGTGATGTTCTGGTGCAACAACAACAGTAGCAGAAAGCATTGTCAGCCAAAAATGATAATGTCTGAGTGAAACCCCACATGGCCAGAGGCAAGCAGCACATTACCAGTGCAACAACTACTCAATTAGCAGATTAGCTGTCAACTATTCAATTAATTGCCAGTGAGCTGAATCATCAATTAATCGATTTGAGTAATTTTTCAAGAAAAAAAGTCCAGTTTTTTAATTGGTTTCTTTAATGATAATCAACAAAGAACATGAATTGTTAATTGTTAGTTGCAGCCCTAATTAAATTAATCACCTGCTATTTTGATAGTCACTTAATCTTTTTGATTTTTTTTTAAGGAAGAACGTCCATATTCTCTGATTACAGCTTCTGTGGATATTTTCTTGTTTCTTTAGTCTTCTAACTGAATATCTTTGGGTTGTGCACAAAACAAGACACTGGGAAACACTGATCAACATTTTTCACCATTTTATGGATCAAACAGCTAATCAATCGATCAAGAAAATGATTGACAGATACATCAGTAATGAAAATTCTCAGTCATTGCAGCCCTACAACACATGCTTTCCTGCAGTTTATTTCAGGACGATGTTTAGAAGAATAAACTGAGTTCCAAGCCATGCAAACGAGTTGTTGTCTTCTTATTCACACTGATTGAAGTGTTGAGTGGAGCAGCTCATGTTGTGTCACCTCCTCTCACCACACAGCTGGAACAAACTCTCCTAAACCTTGCAAAGGTGATTACAGACACAACTTTTGGTATTTTGGTTTTCACCCTCCACCCCCTTGATGCACACAAACATATTTATACACACAAACACGGCCACCTCCTTAAATCTCCTCCACCAACTCTTGTCATTCACCTCCCAAGGCCTCTGACTGAGAGGAGGTGCAGCAGGAGATGGGCTCCTGCACCCCCCCACTCGCTGCAGTATTGATTTGTTTGTTCAGTGCTTGCCCCCCTCCTCTTCCTCCTCCTCTTCCTCCTCCTCATCCTTGCCTTACTTCCTCCCTCCTATTCTCCCTCTCAGTGTGAGTGTGTCCTCAAGTGCCTCCCTGCCTTATGTAACATAGAAAGGCCCACAGCATACTGATGAAGGGGAGTCTGGGCTCTGGGCCGACAGACCTGGGAGAAAACAAGGACTACACTGCACTGCTGATAGGAGAACAGCGCTGCTGACACTTGAAGACGGGGCTGAATCCACAGCAAACTTTCACATCATTTTACCTAATTAAGGCTGCAAAGACTGATTATTTTAATTAACAATTAATCTGCCCATTATTTTCACGATGAATCGTTTAGTGTTTAAAATATGAAAATAAATTGCTAATTTCCCCGAGCCCAAAGTAAAACCTTCACGTAGCTTGTTTTGTCCAATCAATGGTTCACATCCCAAAGACTCTTCATTTACGATCATAAATGATAAAGAATAGCAGCAAATCTTCACATTTAAGAAGTTGCATCCAATACATGTTTGATTTTGTCTGACATTTAAATAAAATCAGAAAGCAATGATTTGCAACTTCTTTTCAACCTTTTCTTTCCTTCAGTCCATCTCCGATGAGCTCGGACTTATAGAAGTCAGAGGCATTTGTGGATGTTGTTGATGTATGGATTTCACTTTGCATGGTAGAATTTTAACTTGCATTTGTAGATACAGCAACAAAGTGTGTCTAGAGACAAAGGTTTTCCAAGGTGTTCCAGAGGACATTTAGTAATATACATTTCACAGTCATGTCGAGTCTTAGCACAGTGCGGATTAAAGGTCACAAGTATTTAATGTTGGTTTATGGCCTTGCCCTTTACATACAAAGACTTTTCCAGATTCTCTGAATCTTTCAATATCAAAGATTGAAGATATGAAATCCCTAAATTTATTGGAATTGTATGTTGAGAAACGCTGTTACACTGTTGGACTATTTGAGCATGCGGTTTTCACAAAGTGGTGAACCTCACCCCATCCATGCTTGTGAATGACTGAGCGTTTCAAGCAAGCCCCTTTAACACCCAATCATGATACTATCATCTGTTAGCAATTACCCTGTTTATCTGAGGAATGTATTTTAAGCACTCAGCAACTTTTCCCAGTCTGTTGTTGCTCCTGTCTCTACTTTTTTGATGCTGTTGCAGGCATCAAATTCAGAATGAGTGTATATTTACAAAAAAACAACACCAGTTTATCCGTTTGACCATTAAATATCCTGTTTTTGGACTGTTTTTAAATGAATGAGGGTCCAAAAGAATTTGTAAATCATTGCGTTCCAGTCTTATTTGTGTTTTACACACTGTCCCAACCACTAAAACCATTGTCTTGTATCATCCTAATATGTAACTTCTAAAAGTGAAAAATAGTTCAATATAGGATCAAGTACTCACAGCGTCCTGAAAGCATTCCTTCTTGTCCAGCATCTCTCTGAGTGTCTGCAGGATCTTGATACACAGCTTCTCCTCTTTGTCCATAAGCTTCTTGGTGTGTTTAATCAGTCTGACAGGGTGACAAGAGAAATGCTGTATCATTTATAGCCGTGTCCTGCTAATGCAATCACTGGCTCACAAGTAAAAACAAAGTAATACTTGATCAATCAGCACAGGTGAAATCTCCTTTTGTGCTCTCCAGGGAGGTCCGACAGCAGCAGCAGAGCATCGCCGGGGGTTTGATGATGTACCAAACTCATTTTTTATGAAATGTCTAATGTTAGTTTGATTAATTAGACCAGAGACACTTTAAATTAACTTGTTTGTTTATATATTTACTGTTGTTTATCTTATAGCTAAATTGGTATTTGTAATATTGTAAATTTATCATTTTAAATATGTTCTTTGTAATTTTGTCAACTCTTTCCAAAATCTTAACATCTGTTAAAAAACTGGGTTTTAGTTAAAGGCCTTAAAAAGTTAGGAAAGTGTTCTTTGTTCCATTCACAGTTATGGACAGTGACTTACTTGGACATGAAGGCTCCACTCTCACAGCGTAACCGAGCAGCCTCTGGAAACAGCAGCTCAGGGCTATGAAGAACGTCCACCAGCACAGAAAACTCAGCCTGAACCTTTGGACTGAACTGCTCCTCCAGAAGGGACACGACCCCCTGCACATCACAGACAGACACACACACGGGCACAATCAGATGCTGTCCTGGAGAGATTGACTGCTGAAGATCACACATAAAAGTTCTCAACTTGGCCTGCCCTGTTCATGTAATGAAGCAGCGCGGCTTTGAAGATGCCAATGGTCGTCGACCACTTTGGTCCAGACTATTAAATCGATTGCTATTAAATTTTGAACAGACATTCATGGTCCACAGAGGATATACCCATTATGATGTTGATAAGGTTGTTTTTTAAAGGACTGGCTGTATATTTACAGGGATTTATTGGCAGAATATGGCAGAAATTGAATATATTATTCAGAGGAGAACATGCTGGTTGTAGAGTTGTCATCGGAGTAGCCAGTATTTCAACTCAGCATGTTTTCTTAATCATATCATGGTCATTTTAATACAGTAAAGTGGGCACCTGCAGCTTCTCTATGATGTTCTTGTAGTCGGGGCCACCCAGGGGCTCCTTGCGGGGTCGTGAGCGGGCAGAGATCCTCCAGTCCTTGGCTGCCCGCTGCACCATTGTGCTGTGGACCTTGAGAGACAAAGTGTTGACCTGGCTGTCCAGGTCTACTGGGATGGCGATGGCCCGTGCCTTAGCTGGGGAAAAAACAGGAAGCTTAGATGTTGCTTCTGTTCATACAGCAAACACAACACAGGCACCTAAACCTCAGTTGATCCAGTAGAGCTGCTCAGTCGTCATACTTGGACTGTGACATGAATAAGTGAAAAACAACCCATCTCTGAATAAATACAATAATAGCACAATCAGTTCATTTACTATTACATTTATTATTCATTTACATTTTAATAAAACATTCTAAATGTATTTCAATGCCTCCATTTCTATCATTGTTCAAACTTGAAGCCTGGAAAGCAGAGTAGCAACACTCACCAACATCAGCCAGTGTTTTGATGCAGCTCTCGATATTAGCCTTCTGAGGTGAGTTAAGCCAGGTGCAGTTGTAGATCCTGAAAGCAGACTGGAGCAGCTTGATGAAGACAGACTGGTTTGTCTGTGAAAAGAGGGTAGAGAGAGGAGGGAATACTGCTTTTAGGGCACAAGTGTAGAGAAAGACAGAGATAATCCTGATGGGAACACTTCAATATCGTCTCAGATAGGAGACATTAGTACAGACTTCTGCGTAAAACACCTCAAGCAGCTGCTTTAGGTACAAATGTCTGCAATGAAACAAGAAGTCACAGCGAAGTGAAGGAGGAAGTCGGCTGTCAAATATTTTTTACTGTAAAGTAGCTAAAAGTTGGCAAAGGATTTGGACGTGCTGTGAGTGAACCTCCCTCTGCGGGCACATTTCACCTGCCTGTCAGAGGTGAAAAACAATACCTGCAGGTTGGAGTGGTTGACAGAGAAAGGCGAGCTGAAGAAACCCTTGACAATGGCCATCACTGTCTCTGTCACATACTTCTCCAGGGCAGGATCGGCGTGGTTACGGTCTGTCGTCGTGTTGCACACCTTAAATACAAAAATAAAATGGAAGAAACCTCACATCACATCTCTATCATTTTTTTCTGCACATGCAGGATGTGAGTAGATTTAGCCTCAATGCATGTTCACACATGCACTGCCTCATTAAAAAAATATCAGGCAGAAATGTGTGACCTTTAAATTTGACAGAGCCTTACACTGGACATGTCCACCAGGAAGTTGTCAAAGAGCTTCCAGATGTGGTTGGAGGTGTAGATCTCCTTCATTTCTACCTCTGTGTCCACATAGCAGTGATTCACAAAGTTCACATAAGCTGTTTTCACCTGGAGCAGAAAGAATGAGATATAAGAAAAAGTTTTCTCAAGCTATATTTTTATTTTCTTGTAAAATTTTCCAGCCTTTACCTCTGGTATACAGTGGACATCGGTGACGACTTTGACAATGTCATCCAGTGGCAGCAGAGAGTTGCATTTCAGCTCGGTGTAGACGTTCTTGCCCTCGGTGCAGGCAGCCAGTAGCTCCACGAGCGTGTTGTGGTAGGCCAGAGCTCCGTCTTCATCCGTCCGCTCTCGCTCAGAGCCCATCATCTGCAGCAGAACCTGGAAGGAGGAGCGGTCGTTGTAGAACACCAGCACGTCCTCTCCTCCATTCACCAGCTGGGCCCAAAGAAAAGTTACATGAGGTTAAACAGAAGGTTTCACTATCATGTAGACTGCTGTGATGTGAAAACAGTGTTATTCTCACCTCAGTCATGACTTTGTCCTGACACTTTTTCACATACTTCCCATCAGCTTTCACAATTGTTTCCAGGAACTTGAGATACTGAACGTGTCTTCCGTGTGTTTCAATGCAGTGGACAAAATGATGGACCACACGGTCGCTGATTTCATTGCACAGCTGGTAGTTGTTCATAAAGATGTGACGCATTGTCTCAGCTTCCAGCAACTGGTGAAAAAACACGATTCAGAAGAACTTCATAAAACGGTGTATTGATAGGCTTGTATAACAGACAAAAGAAACAAGGAAAACTGTTTTTGCCCATAAAATCTCGGACAACATATCACTTTTCTGCTGACAGGCTGCTGTTATTATTGTTATTATAACTAATTCTGCTGATGCTACAGCATGCACTACTAGAAAAGAGAACATCCATAAAAGGTAAGACGTGTCAACAAGGGGAGAGTACAGCGAGTTCACATCAATATACCCCTGGAGTGAGGAAGAGGTTCAGGTGTTTATGAAGCAGAACTTGGTTCTGAGGGTTTCCTCTGCAAAAGTTTTGCAGAAACGTATGTGCCAGGGTCATGATCTCGTTCATCTTCTCATCGCTCTGTGCAAAAAGGAAGATTGTTAGAGAGAATTCAAGACAGAAACACAAAGAGTCATTCAGTTAGCTGTTTTGGTCGTTACTTACCGTCTCATAGGGGATCTGCAGCAGGTCCAGCACCACAGTGTGGGCCCCCATGTTCTTCAGCAGCCTCTGCTGCTGCACACGGCTCTTCTTGCTGGGATAACACAGCTTACTGAGCCGCAGTAGGATCTAAATATGAGACACACACATCTGTTATAGACACACTACAACAAAATGAAGAGAATAACCTGGACATAAAGACGTGAAGCACACCTCTTTGACGATGTTGTAGTTGTTTGCTTTGTTGCTGTCAATTTGAGGTTTGATATCTCCATCCTGTACTGGGCTCAGAACAACCTCCTGGAAAGAGACACACATGAAGAAAAAACCTTCAGTAACTACATTCAATTATCTATTTTGATTACATTAATGAATTTAACAATGTTTTAAAGGGGAAATATGTAATATATTTACTGCAATAAATCATTTAATTCACAAATCCAGTCTCTGACAACAACACTGCAGCCACAGTGTACTTTGAAATTTCTATTCCAGCTGGTAACGTGTGTTTTTGTTTGCCTGTTTCATGTTAATTAGAGTTCAAATTAATGCTGAATGTTCATCGAATGAGTTAGTGTCTGTTTATGAGCTGTAAGAAATCATTAATAATCTTGTAGAGGGAGTAGATGTCTATAACAGTTAAATTAAGCAACATTTTAATGGAGTCTGGCAGACAGAAGGCAGAACTAACTTTAGAGTGTGTATTTTCAGAAGAGTTGGCTTTTGTTTTTAGGATAACAGGGTTAACTTTACATCAACAGACAAACTTTACATCAACAGACAACTTACAGTTATAAACAGCTGATCAACTTACAGTGTAGAAATTGCTCCTTTAAATAATTTTGTTGCCATAAATTTATTACACAGTTAATTAAGTGCTGCATTTTTTTTTTACGTGTTCACTCCAAAAGGTTTCTCTTTGCCATGCAACAACCTCTACATCCAGTCTCTAATTACCAAGCATTTGTCACAGTGTGGTGGGAAAAGTCTCTGCACTGATCCTTATCATAGTTATCATTGTATTATTGTAACAATAATGATATAAAAAAAGACACATGTTTCAGAGCTGACTAATAAACCTGATTTACAGCAGGTTCTTGTTCTGCCAGATATTATTATTCATTATTCTTCAGTACTCAGCTAACAAAACAGCTTTCCATCAGCTTTGATGGACAATAACAATAAACAAAGAAGCAATTTACAGCAACTGAATGACTGATGGCATGTTTAAGATAAATATAGTAACGCCTTGTGGAGAAATAAATGTCACACTAAAATCTGAAATGTGAAGTTTTGCTTTTAGATACTGGATACCATTAAATTATGTTACAGCACCTCAATGTTCTGTTCCTTGCCCTGTCTGACCCCCAGGTCTTCAACGGTGTACACTCCGCTCTTCTCCACCCACAACTCTGACTTCTCCACAGTCAGACGCAGCTGATCCAGGTCTGTCTTGATCTGCTTGTAGTTCTCCACATCCTGCTCTGACACGAGCAGCTGGACCTAGACAACACACACAGACACAGACACACATACACTGGATGAGAAATAAACCAGACATTAAAAGAACAAATGCGTGTGAATCCAAATCTCTGCCAAGAAGTCTCACTGCAGCACTTTGGGAAGTCAGCGAGTTGTTAAAACGGGAGCCTGTGCAGCTCCAGATTCCAGCTGAGGAAGCTCTTAGTGAGAACGTTTACAACAGCTGCTGTTTGGCCCTTTAGAGAACTCTCCTAATCCAAACTGATTACATCAAACATGACAAAAATCACTTAGCTAAGGAAGTGCCTAACGCCGCTCGCTGTCGCTACCTGCTTGAAGGCTTGCAGCACCTCTGCTCTCTGGCTGAAGTGTTTGAAGATGAGCTGCAGAGAGCCGGACACCAGTGGGGGGTAATCTTGCATGATGAGATGGATCAGGACCCTCAAAAATGTTCGGCCACCCTCATCGTCCAGCTCCACCGCACTTAACTCTGAGCTGAAATCATACAAATGCATACATATACAGCTTACACAGGAGAATTTAAAGGTAGAATCAGTAGGATTTGTCCACTACTGTTTGTAAATGTTTATTTATTAATCTGCAAAAGGCTTCACTATTGTCTGCATTTATTTCATGGGCGAACCTTCAGAAATCATTACCTGTTAACAAAAACTATTTTCTTTCCACAAACAATTTAAAAAGCCTCTCAAATTCAAGTTCCTGGTTTGACGTATTATTGTTCAATTTATGTTCTTTATACATTGTCTATTATTCATATTTTATATATATTTTGTAGGGTTTTTTTGTACATTATATGAAATAGTCTGAATCCGGATTTTATTTAATGTATGCACTGAGAATGAAATGCACTCTCTTGATGTGTGTGTATGAATGTTATAGGTAGCCTACGCTGACATGGTGCAAATATTTTAAAACATGTCTAATAACTTCCTCATTTCTCTTGTGTTGTTCTTTCACATAACTCAGAAGTGTAAAAACATGTCAAATTATTCCAAGGGACATACATGAGGGGGGTCTCTGTGCATTTTCTATCTTGTAAGGGGTCTTTGGATGAGAAAAAAAAAGAGAACCGATGGACTACAGGACTAGATCATTCAAAAACAATCAACTTATGCCTCTTATTTAATTCCTCTGAGTGAATGATCAAGCATATTTCAGCACGGCTTCACCTACCTCCCTGCAAACATGCTCTCTGCTTTGGTTGCAATCTCATCTATGTCTGGTTCAGAAGCTGGAGACAAAATAAAGAGGACGTCAGGTCAGTAAAGTCTGGTAGTAGAATGGTAAATAAACACTTTAGTATTTATAGTAAGAGAGAATCAAGTCTCACGTGACATTGGGGGCATGTCTGCCAGAGAGACAGAGTTGTCAGTTATGGTTTTATCCCCAAACTCTTTCTTGTAGATGGACAACAAGTATGTGATCCTATAATCCAACCTCACACTCAGGATGAACTGACAGGGAAACAAAAAGCACGCAAAAATAGAATCAAACAGTTGAATGGTACCTAATTGTATCAGAAATCATTTAAAGTACATCCAGTAGGTGGCGCTTACTTGCAGGATCTCAATGATCTTCAGCTTGGTGTCCATCACCATGACATCCTCATTGTCCGGCAGCAGGTGTCCTTTCCCATAGCGCAGGGAAGGAGGGGTGTCGGGGAGGCTGTGTGGCACACCTCGACTCATCACCATCTGAGTCATCATTTCCCCGACTCCGTGGATCGTACGTAGGACATTGTTGCCTAAAGGAAACATTCATCTTCACACATTTTGCACTGAGTATGTGTAAAGCCTATAATCCAGTCTACTCACATAGTTCACACACATATTATGTGTATATATGTACCATGAAAGCTGAAACAAATGCCCTGAGGAAATCAAATGAATGGCCCAGAAACTTTTTCCAGCAATGTTTTACACTTCGAAAAGATTTTTTAGTCCAGTTGCAGTTCATCCTGACTCATTTCCAAGAAGAGGATCGGTCCTTTTCTTCTCTGATCTGCAACGAGTCATCTTTAACCTCATATCGACATGTCTCTATTTCTGTAACTTCATATTTTGATTCCACCGACGCCCAGCTTCCTTGTCTGGTCCAAAAAAACAGCAAAAAGTCATCTAACAAGATCTAAAAACTATTACCCTAATTCTTTTCTCTCTCTGCTAGCGCTGTGTTACTTTCACAGTTGATTTCTAAATCCCAATGCTTCTATGCTAAGCCTTGCTCCTGCATACATTTATTAACTGCTGCATCTATATTTCCCATCTAGAAACCTGAGGACTCCTGACACCGAGGTCTTTGTCTGTCCTTCACTCAGAGAAGACATATGATTTGGTAATAATTTCGAGCTGAATCATAAATTTTAATAACTAACTTTTTTTGTTTGTTATCCAGATTAGACCAGCATCCCACCTATTGAGTTATCTTAGACTAGGTGTCACCAACAAATATTAATAAACAAATTTAATTTAATATAATCTAAGATTAGTTATAATCAAAGGTAGGAAAACTAGGTTTAAAATGGCCAAATCCACATTTAAAATTAAGCCGAGCTAAATTATAATAATAACTAAATATAATCTTATTTTAGAAAATCCAAGTTTACTGACATAAAGCAAGTTTAATTAGTATGGAGATACTTGCTTACCCAAATTAAAATAAATAAAAAAGCTAGACCTAGTAGCTAAAAAGTTAGTTAGCCTAGTTAGCATAGTAATGATGCCTTGGCAGAGTAGTTTTAATTTCTCCACCTTTGAGAAAAACTTGTTAGCCGAATTTTTACCCGGAGTGAAAGAAAGAAGAAACACATCAAAAGTTGGGTTGAGTCTGTCCCTTAACTTTCTTCGAGGAATATGATTATCTTAAACACATTAAGCTGATGATTAAAGAGAGGTTGAAATAGATTTTTCTCAATTTCAAGCTAATTTTAAAGTTTGGTGTAATATAATTTTAAATTAAACCATGATTTAAGTGGGTTTTATGAATTAATCCTTGTTGGTGGGACCCAGCCCCAGTCTCTTGAATAGCAAACAACAGTTTTACTCATTATCTTTAAAATTTCGATCTAAATTTTTAAATGAGATCATAAAAAACAGTAAATGTTAGTTGACCAATGCAGGGAAATAATACACTCATACAGTTTAGCTGCACTGACCAGCCTCTGGGCTCTTGTTGAGCTTGCTCATGAAGGTGTATGAGTGCTGGACAATATCCAGGATGGCCAGCAGAGTGCGTGTGAGACGCAGCAGCTCACTAAAGCTGTAGAAACCAAAGTAAACCAGGTTACGAGCCAGATTCACCACCTGGAAGAAAGAAGTAAAACAACCACATCATTGAAATAGCCTGTGTGAGAAAATGAACGTGTACTTGAAAAATGCTTAGGTTTATTTTACCTCCAATGTGAGTTCATTTTTGTCTTTGTCCCCAAATGGAAAAGGCTGGCTGACCACATCTCTGAGGTATTCCTCCACAAACTCCATGGTGGGAGCAAACTTCCGCTTCATGTCCTCCCTGGAGGTGTCCGTGGACTCGTACTCAAACCTGTGGAAAAGCACAATCACAATCACCGTCACAGCCTGTACATAGCACACAATGGTCTTGTTCAGACCTGGTATTTACAGACATCCTGGGTGATCCGATCACAGGTGGACAGCTCTGAGTGCAGGTGTGAACACACTCATGATGCATTTGTGATCCGATCGCACAGACCACATCTGGAGGTGGTCTGGGCTGCATGTGACCACACTCTTTTAGGAGTGTTACGCAATGTGTCCTGGACCAAATTAAACGTGCACCTACTCAGCATCCTGTAAGTGCATCATCTGGTTCACTGTGATGCAAATTACATGTTTGGGCTGTCTA
>JAJHUR010096831.1:0-11416 GCA_027495735.1 Lutjanus campechanus
CATTAATGGTCCCCAGAGGATGAATCCTAATAACCTGAGTGACTAATTACCCTGATGACATTCCCATCAGCCAAAACTTAGAATTTAGTGCTAGTTAGCATATGTTAGCATGCTACCATGCTAAACTAGTAAGGTGAACATAGTAAATAAACACCTGTGACACATCAGCATGTTAGCATTGTCATTGAGAGTACATTAGCATAGACATTAGCATTCAGCTCAAACAACCACTGTGCCTAAATGTAGCTGTGCAGAGGTGCTAGCATAACCGTATAGAGTTTTTTTTTTTCTTAGTCTTTAAAAAATATTCAGATAAAGCAAGGAAAAATAAACTGTCTGTGGTTGAACTGGTCATAAATGGCAGACGTTACTGGGAACTATAGGTCCCGAAAAGTTATTGTTTAATTTTAAAGGGTAACAGACAAGTACCCTAATGACATTCCCATCAGCTCCAGCTTTGTGTTTAATGCTAATTAGCATATGTTAGCATGCTACTATGCAGGAGAACGTGGCAAACCTACACCTGCTACACACTGATATTAGCATTGTCAATTTGAACATGGTAGCATGCTAATACCATTAGCCTTTCACTCAAAGTACCACTGTGACTGTAATAATTCAAAAAATTCAAATGAATAAAAGGTCTTTGGTTGAACTCGTCTCAACTGGTAGTCAAATATAATTGGTAACAATGGGTTCAAAAAAGATGGCTTCATTTAAAGGGGTCACGAGCAAAATACGCTAATGACATTCCTATCAGCCGCAGCTTTATCTTGAGTGCTTGAATTAACAATTGTTAGCATGCTGCTATGCTAAACGAACATGGTGACACCTGCTGAACATTAGCATGTTAGCATAGCAAGTTGCTCAAAACACCTCCACAACCAATTACGGCTTTGCAGAGGTGCTAGCGTGACTGTTTTTTTTCTTCGTCTTTAACAATAATTAAATGAAACCAGGAAAAAAAAAAATGTCTGGTTGAACTGGTCACAACTGGTAGACATACAGACATACACGCCAATAAAATCTCACCCCCACAGTATGGTATTAGTTTATTTTCTTAGCGATTAAGTAATATGACAGTAACTTTAGTCCTCAGTGTGTTTCTGACTAATTTAGAGGAGCAGTTGGCTCTGGTAGTAGATTTTTCACACATTATCCTTGAGGCATTGATGCAGCCTGTGTGTTTTGTTTTGTTTTTTTTTTAATGGAAACTCCCCCTATATTGGTATGTGGTGTTGTATTGATCAAGATTACATGTTGCAGTCTAATTAACACACAACTCCGATCGGGCCAAAGCGTTATATCTGTCCTTGTCTTGCAAGATTAATGATGCCGGCAGTGCGGGGCCGTGTCCCCTGGGTCTTGTAACATGATTAGTCCAGCAGCAGTTGGACAAGAGTGACTCAAGTACAACATCCGACTGTGATGTTGGTGTCTCAGCCTCCACGCAAGGTTAATGAGCAGCGGTGGTTAGTGAATTAATGTCAGTTGACAGTGGTCCGGTGTTTGCCCTTGCAATTAGGGGTCTGATTAAATGTGTGATATGTGTGATTTTTTTTTAATCCCCCCTCTATTTGTGTGTGTGCGCTTGTTTGTTGAGGTGATTTTCCAAGTTCATGTAAGGTCAGTGAGTCAGTGTGTTTATGTCAAGGCCAGAGGCTGTATTTCATTCTATACATGGCATTTGAAACATTCAGCCTATGTGACATGTGGTGTCACATAGGCTGAATGTGTCACTCATCAGAAATATGTCACTGAAAACAGAAATACAAGAAATACTCTTTGTGGGTGCTAGTGTGGACATATTGAAACCATTGGTTGATTAATCAATTAGTTTTTAGTTAGTTATAGTTTAGTTTTAGGTGGTTATTATCAGATATATAATTATACAGAGTACAACATACAGTGAGATTCAGTCTCTGCATAACGCATAAGTTTGCAATACAGCTTTTGGGGACCAACTCTGGTTCTTTTTTAAATATTATTCTTATTTTGGGGCTTTTTATTCCTTTATTGTGTGGGACAGCTAATGATATGACAGTAAAGGGAGAGAGAGGGGGACAATATGCAGCAAAGAGCCGTAGGCAGGAGTCAACCCCACATCTGCTGCAGAGGACTAACAGCCTCAGTACATGGGATGTACGCTCCACCAACTAAGCTACCAGGGTGCCCCCCCAACTCCATTATTCTACTCCTTATTTATCCTCTTATCTAGTTAGAGAAACGTATTCCTCTGGGTGACTTTAAAGTTCTATTTTCTGATATTTTTAATGATATTTGTAACTGTTTTAATTAGTACGTGAGTGCATGTGTGTGAGTTTTCTTTATACAAACAGGTGATTCTTTTTTCTCCATCCCATTTATATCGGTGAGGGTGTGCTGAATAACAGTAACACCTCTCTGTATAATACAACACAAGTTAACAGCACCACAAACTACATCCAAACTAATAATAACATTTAATCAACACCTCTCTAAAACAATGTCAGCCAATGGCGCAGGTTTAGTTCCAACATTTGGGGGAGGACACATAGTTAGCCATGGTCCTCCACCAAGACGTAAACCAATTTGTACCTTTTCTGCATCAATTTATAGTGGCAATATCTTCTTTTATGTAAAGGTAAACACAAAATTCATGCACCGGGTGACAATTCAAAATAAACTGAATATAAGGCTTTCAGGCAAAATGAACAGATTCTTCTATTTTCATGTTTTAATTATCCATCCCACCCAAAAACTATGCCACGACTGGAGTCAAATCAAATCAAGTCAAATTTTATTTGTATAGCCCAATATCACAAATCCCAATTTGCCTCAGGGGGCTTCACAATCTGTACAGTGTGCGACACCCCCTGTCCTGTAGACTGTCGGAAAAGTCAACTTCTAACAGGAAAAAAAAATGAAGAAACCTCAGGGAGAACCGCAGAAGAGGGACCCCTCTCCCATGATGGACAGATGTGCAATATATGCCACGTATATGGAACAGAGCAGCAAAAGTATATGAAATACAGATGATATATATGTGAAGAAGGTCGGTTCAGAGGGCACTGAATAACTTCAGGTGTTGCCCGTTGGACCTGAGACATACGACCTCCCCTCTACCATGGAGACCTAGAAGAGGACAGTCCATAAAATCACATTAACTACAAAACTGGAGGATTTAAGTAATGCAGTACTGTTGTTTTCCACTGCATTGAATCTACAGAATATACATATGTTATTTGTTCTCTGGTCTCTTGTGTAAAAGAGATCTTAAAGTTTCACTAAGTTGAGGACCTGGAAAAATGTTTAAAGACTAAACATCAAAAATCAACATTTATGACTATATATGGTGTGTGTGTGTGTTTTGTGTGTGAAGATGTGGACTGCTGCAGGTTGGGGACAGACTGTTGTCCATTAACGGGATCCCGACTGAAGATGGCACTTTGGAGGAAGCTCATCAGCTGCTCAGAGACTCTGCACTGTCCAATAAGGTCACAGTGGAGGTCGAGTTTGACGTTGCAGGTATAATGTATAGATCATTTGATGTTCTTACATCTTGTTATATTCGTGGCTTCCTTACTTTTTGCTTACATTTATTTTTACTTTAAATCCCACTTTAGAGTCGGTGGTTCCCAGCAGCGGCACCTTCCACGTTAAACTACCCAAGAGGAGAGGAGTGGAGCTGGGCATCACCATCAGTGGTGAGTCTGTTAGTAACGAGACGTACAGCAGGGGGCAGTGTTGCTCAATAATACAGCACAGAGCTGCACGCAGTAAATCTCATTGAATCAATGTTCTGTGATCCATAAAACTGGATAAACCACGAGGGCACATACCTCATTACCTCTGAATAATGCAGGCCTGTACCGACATTCATCACAAACCTTTCTGCTCTAACTATCTCTGAAAAAACAAACACACAAACAGGAACAGTTTGATCCGTGCACCAAAAAAGAAGAGAAAGTTGATTTTAAACTGTTTACAGTTTACTCAGTTTTATTCAGAGTAACAGGGACGGGCATGAGTGAAGAAATGAGGAGGAAGATTTTCTCATTTTACATTTTTAGAATAAAGTTAAATGTCAAGACTGACTCAACTCTAGTCTCGACATGGTATTTTAACTGTTTTCTCAACATGTTGACTGTATTTTCAACTCTTTTTATTTTCAAAAAATCTCAAAAAATCTCTCTCTTTTGGCTTTATTCTTGACGGTTGGACTTTATTCTCCACATTTCGGTTTTATTCTCTCACTATTGGACTTTTTTTTAATCAACATTTTGACTTCATTCTTAACATTTTGGCTTTGTTCTTGAAATTTTGACTTTACTCTTGACATATAGACTTTATTTTTGAAATTTGGCTTCATTGAAGGCATTTGGACTTAATTCTTTCACTACTGGACTTAGTTCTGGAAATATTTGCACTTAATTCTCAAAATTTCGTCTTTATCCTCTCGAAATTTGGACTTCTTTGTCAAAATTTTGGCTTTGTTCTCGACATTTCAACTATATTATTTCTCGAAATGCAAAAGTTAGAAAAATCCTTTATGTGGCCCTACTTCTCTGTCTTAGTTTTATCCTTGTTTCATACGTCCTAAAATTAAAACACTATTTTTTCTTTTGTTTTTCCAGCAAGTAAGAAACCTGGCAAGCCCCTCATCATCTCTGACATCAGGAAAGGAAGCATAGCACACAGGTATGTCCTATGATCACACACAGCTAATAATATGACTGATGAACATTTATAGCTAACACTAAATCATATAAAACATTTTTATAAATACAAAATCGGCCTGTGTCTTTCAGTTCTGGTTGAGTTCATTGTTTCTCAACACTTTTACAGGTGAGGGTGAACTAGTTTTTTGGGTTTATGTGGGATTATTCATGAACAAAATAAAATTGTTTGGTGAATCCACTGTGTAATACACGCCTAATTGGATTGAGCTATCAAAACTGGATCAGTAGGGCAGAGCAGCTAGATTTCAGCAGGGCTCAGTGATGATTAGGTTGAGGGTGAGGTTACGGTCACCCCCAAGGATCCCACTGAGACACCAGGCTAATAGGATTCTCTCACACTGAGTCAGGAGATGCAGCTCCACGGCCCCGGTTAATAGTTGTGATGATCCTCTCGCTCCTGTGTCCGGTAGAACAGGCACTCTGGAGCCTGGAGACAGACTGCTCGCCATCGACAGCGTGCGACTGGAGAACTGCACCATGGAGGACGCCATGCACGTCCTGCAGCAGGCCGAGGACATGGTCAAACTCCGCATCCAGAAAGATGAGGACAACATTGGTACATTAATACCCCAAAACACCAAATATACATCCTGTATATGTGCAGATTTTAAAATAAAGAACAATGCACTACCTTGAGCGGTGTGCACACGTTACAAAACTTCACAAGTCTCACAACACCCAGCAAAGCTAATCTGCCAATTAGCAGCTAATCTGACAATTGACAATTCATTATTTCTTGAAGAATGCTTTAATTATGTTGTAATTTCACCATCATCTTGTCTCAACATTAATTTAAAGAGACAAGTAAGCCCAACTGCCAATGTTTTTTCTACATAGCTACACTGCTAACATTAGCCACATTATCATCCGCTAACATTACTGACACAGAACAGCTGCTAATGTTAGTTACACAAGCCAAACACTAACTTAAACTACACAGGCTAACCACTAATGTTAGCAACACAGGCTAACTGCTAACTTTAGCTACACAGGCCAACAACTAACTTCAGCTACAGAGACCAAATGTTAACATTAGCCACACAGACCAACCCCTAACATTACCTACAAAGACCAACTGCTAACTTAAGCTACACACGCACACACACATAAACCATACAATATTCAAAAGCTGTAGAATGAGAAAAAGAAAATGAGAAATAAAGGAGATAATGCTGTTATTATGGCCATTTGCACAAACTTTCTGTTTTATAATAAAAGTATTCTGTCTTCACATAATCTAGAGTCTTATGCGTGGTATCTACTGTTTTCCCCTGTGTGCTGCAGACGAGTTGGAGATGTCTGGCTCTATAATCTACACAGTGGAGCTGAAGAGATATAACGGACCACTGGGCATTACGATTTCTGGCACAGAGGAGCCTTTTGACCCCATCGTCATTTCTGGCCTCACCAAGAAAGGCCTGGCAGAGAGGTGAGAGGAGGGCAGGGGGGAGAGGTGAGGAATGACAGGTCGGGGGGGCAACATAGTTATTTGAGGATACAGTGACACCTAGATTAGGCTGAGGTTAAGAAAATCTGTAGTCGCCCACAGTGGAAACTTTTTTCTAAAATAAACAAGACAGTAAACAATGGCTGTCTCGTCTTTTTCTGTAACAAGAAGCCTCTTTGTTTCTGTCTCAGTCAGCACACTGGCAGTCTGACAGGTTTCCCGGCCCGCCTGTCGGTACTGTCTGGTATACTCTGGTATCTCTGTCTCCTCTGCTCTCCTAACCCTGCAGGACCGGGGCCATCCATATAGGGGACAGAGTCCTGGCCATCAATGGGGTCAGTCTGAAAGGAAAGCCACTGAGCGAGGCCATCCATCTCCTGCAAATGGCCGGAGAGTCCGTCACCCTCAAGATCAAAAAACAAGCTGACCGTACGTTTTTTTGTCTCCTCAACTTATAGTATACATATATAAGCACAGAGAATTATAAGAATAGAAAATAAGAAGTATGTAAAAATATGTACAATCTACTACAATATATAAAAGAGATAATCTAACACTAATAACAAATACATTCAACAAGAAGTGTGTAAAGGTACATGTGCCTTGTCTGCAATATGTAACAGTGGTATTAGAATTATAAAGCTGCAATATGTAGAAAATATAACATGAATAGAAAGACTATAATTGATTTAAGAATTATGTACAAAATGTGCGTCAAGCTACAGTCATATATAAAGGTGTAATAACACTTTTGTATATATTGCACATTAAGTTATTGCACAACTTATTGTAGAGTCAAGTCAGTATTGCATACTTGAATTATTGCATTATTTCATTTGAATTAGTCAGAGCACTTTGCAAAAATGATCCCTACAAATACATTTTCAGAATTGAGACAAAAATGAGCAAAATAAAATAAAAAAGGGGGCAAATTCTTAACATCACCAGTCACATTTTTCCTCTGGCCTGTAGTAGTTATTCATCCAGTCCAGATAGTTTCTGTGCGAGTTGCATAATTTTAGAGATATCAGACAGAAATGTCTGCCTTCGCTCTAATATAATTGAAACTAGATGACACTCAGCTTGTGGTGCTCAAAGTGCCAAAAAAATAAATAAATAAATAAATGAAAAACTCAACATCAGTGTCTCTTTCCAGAAATCATGTCCCAGTTACTCAATAATAATCCACTGACCTTGTCGTGTGCAGTTTCATGTTGGAGCTATTTTCTTTCTACTGAACTACACCCGGCAACCACATCACCATGCAGAAGGAAGTGTGCATCTACTCATGGACACCTCGTAAATCAATTTCAGAGATTTGTTTCCAAACACATTATATGTCAGAGACTGACACTGAACTATGTAGCACTGAGTTGAATCATTAAACAGTTTTGTTTGTTTTTCTGTATGTTCTTCACCATTTCTATGTCTGGGATTTTTTGTCATGCCTGAAATCATGGCTCATTGACACACTGGATCCATACATCCCCTAATACTACATAACCAAGAGCACATTAGCATTTAGCATTAGCAGTGCAAGTGATGACAAGACCAGTTCTCTCTACTGTCGGTTCTACAGCTGATATCTCCAAAACAGGATAGCTCACACCAAAACAATCTCAATGGATAAATAGCACTACAGGCCAGAAATAACAGATGTTTCTGTCTTGATCTCATAATAAGAAAGAACTTTATATACCACTTTTCAGAAAGTTACAGAGGATCTTGTCTATTGTAGGTATGTCAAACTCTTGCACATATGCACCTGATTCAGCACAGGCTTGAGGAAGTCAGGTGACCTGGTATAAAGATTGAGAAAGTGTAAATATAAGCACCAGGTTGTGGTGGATGAGTGGGTCTAACTAACACAGAACTCTCTGACATTGACTTTTTATTTTATTTTATGTTTTGAAGTATTTTATTATTTTCACATTTTAGTCACCGTTTGTTTATGTTTAGGCGACAAAACTACTTGGTGAGGTTGAGGAGGTTGAGATCATGGTTTGGCTTCATAGGTCAGTGTTGATGAGGGTCTCACACAGCGGCTCTCTGACGAAAAAGGCGTTTTGGCAGAAAGCCCAAAAGGCAAATCTCGCAAGAGTTTGGCAAATGTAGCATCTCCATCTGAACATGACTGTTACAACACTTTACAGGAGAGCGAAGAGAGAAGGAAGCAGAAAAAGAGCCGGAGAAGATAAAAATATAAAAACCACAAAAAAATATGGTTGTTCGATATAGAAAACAAGCTTGAATGTGCTTTTAAAAATGTACATTGATTTAGCTTTGTCTGAGTTTTAAAGGCAGTGGAAGTGATGTGGTGAAAATGACGGTAAGTGCATCTGTTCCTCGTTCAAAGCTGATTGGACTCGCTGTTCATTCTCAGAGTCTGATGGCCGACATCTTCCAGACAGAGAAGCCGGGTTTTTAAGTGACACAGAGGACGATCTGACGGACTACCAGAAGACCAGTAAACACTCTGAGGTCTACTCTGCCACTGTTCCCAGTATAGACTCTGCAATGAGCTCCTGGGATAGCTCAGGGTTTGACGCAGGCTACGGTAGCCAAGGTGAGCTCCACTTGAACGCTTGCTGCCTAAAAATGACCCACTTCCTGTGCTGCATCTAATGAGGTCAGTGTTTTTTCCTGGTTTTTCAGGGACGTATCTTCACAAAGCGTCCGATTTGTTGCTCAATCCGAGCGAGTGGCGGCGTACAAAGCACAGGAGCCAAACCAGCTCCAGCTCTGCAGGCCTGGTCCACCACACGTCGCTGTACGATGGGAGATTCACCGAGGACGAGTGGGATAAGATACCTGGGTAAGTGCACGCACCTGCAGTTTATCTGTCAACATCTTGTTTCATGTCAGTGCAGCTTTAAATGTTTTTGATTTCACAGTAAAGAGCATAATTTAAATTAAATCATATTCTGTGTACAAGCAGTGGTGGAAATTAACTACATACATTTATTCAAGAGGTACCTGGACTTGAGTATTTCCATTTTGTGTGACTTTATGCATCTACTCCACTACATTTCAGAGTTACTTTAGTTTAAATTTTTTTACATATAACATGATAAACTCAAACACAACACAACACATTGTTAGAGACTGAACCGGTGGTTCCGCAGCCTGACAAAAAAGCAGTGCCTGGTTGGTCTATAAGTTGCTCACAAAGAGAAATTTTCCCTCTAAACTTCTCACATTTTATCTAATTTGAAGCCCCACTACAAGGAGTTTTTAACTGGTTATGACATCTCAATTTAACACTGATGCCTCGATATGACCTATGTAAGCAAACAAGACCATCAGAGAGAACATCAGCTATTTCTGTAGAGTTATTCTGAATTGCTGCCACCGGGTCGGGTTCCCCTGAAATCAGATGAAATGATTTACAGCGTACATTCTGGAAGAGACTGTGTTTATGTTTTCCCAGGCAAAGTTACAGTAAGTAGTGTTAGTCATTTTAAAAGAAGCAGGAGGAGACGTTTCTTTAGATAATTTTATCATATTTTGTGGTTATGGCAGCGGAAACTACCCCTTACCAGAATCAGAAATACTTGTCTGATCCCTGTGGGGGAAAATTGTTAGTGTTAAAGTCAGCTGGGGTCTCTAAAATAAACATTATAAGAACATTGATTTCACAAAAATGCGAGGATTAAACAGAAGTGCAGAATATTAATAAACAAACTTCTTAATCTCATGACCGCTCAAATATATTTTGTGACCCTCTGTAGGTTGGATAGCGCTGAGCTGAACTGTAAATTTAAACTAGCTTCACCTTGAGCAGCTACAACAGTAAAACGATTATTACACACTGATGCATCAGTGTTAACAACCTAATAATGTCATATATAATATATCAGACAGTCACAGGGGACATTTAGCTTTTTATATTTTTGAGTGTATTTAGGTAATAATACTTTTTTAAGTGTCCATCTTGAGGGTTTCAGTCCTGGTTGATCTGTATTTTCTGTTGGTAACAGCAAATGCAATTTGATGCTACAATTCCCCAAAACTGTTGTGACTTTAATAAAGAAGTCAGGTCATAATTAATCAGCTGTGATCTGATTTTTTTTTTTTTTTGCTGCACACAGCATGAGTCATACTAAAAAGCTTTTGAACGGCAAAAGTGACCGTATTTGGTTACATGGCTGAGTAGTCAGAGATGTGCAGCCTGTCACTTTCTGCTCTTCATCTAACAGCTCCTTGATCCATTACTCCCTGCAATATATCCAACTGATTCGCTGTGAGATGACGCCAAAAATGATGGTTGTATTGTTTGTTGTAGGCACATTTTTGATGAAATATAGCAGTAAGAGCTAAGCTTACTGACAAACACTCTGTAGTTCCTGTGACCGCTTCAGAATAAAAGGCTTCTTTTGTTTTTTGCAGTTAAATGGTTTTAGTGTGAAGCTGCAGTTCTGAGTTTGCATTAGCAGCAAACTCAGAACCCATCAGATAGCATCTGACAACAATTAAACATTCTCATCCTGCAGAATAAAGTAGCAATAACTTCATAAAGCATTTTTTTCTGGGAATGTCGCCACAGAAACCCAGTTCATAGTACTGCAAATTAGGGCCAAACAATTTTGAAGAAACGTCTACTTGCAGTTAGTTTGACTGATATTGCAATTGTGATATGATTTGCAGAATTAGAGGAAAAGATCATTTTTACATCATTATTCTCATTTTCACTGGAAAAACACAAAACGATTATGAAGCCTAGAGAATGATGTGTTGGCCAGAACGCCTCTGCAGCACCGCAATATTTAATTTAAAATGGTATTCTGACTCACATTTCGCCTTTTACAAATAATGAAAACTGCAATAGACTATATTACAATTTCAATAAAATTTCAATTTAATCACTGTCGCACTGTCGGCAACAATGACTTCACAAACATTTATTAAATGAAAATCTTCGAGATGGACGCTTTAGGTCAGATTTTGAATACTTATATTAGTTCTTTTACTTAAGTAAAAGATCTGAGTAGTTTTTCCACCACTGTGTATCAATAAAAGCTTCTGTGATTTTCTTTGGGTTCATTGACGAAGGCAAACTGAATTATTTTCTCTTCATTTTGTGTTGTATGCTTTCATGTGTTGTGCTTTTCCAAACTGTCGTTTTCTCTTCTTTCTCAGGTATTCTCTTTCCCATCTGCTTTACTAACTGCCCACGAGCACTTTGGTGTTTCACATAGATGCATCTTTTTCTGTCACCCTTTGTCCACACCAAAAAAAAAAAAAAAAA
>JAJHUR010096834.1:2067-14015 GCA_027495735.1 Lutjanus campechanus
AAAAAAAAAAAAAATTGCCAAAAGAAGATCTTAAACCCCTCAACCACCACATCATCCTATCCAGTGAAGTATCTTTGTAACTCTTTATGCTATATCCCAGTGCATTTACCTTTGGAATAATCAAAGTTGTGACCAATACTGGGCGGAGGTTTAGCTCAGTTGGTAGAGCGTCGGCCCCACGTACTGAGGCTGTTAGTCTTCTGCAGCGGCTGCTGGTTCGACTCCCGCCTTCGGCCCTTTGCTGCGTGTCATCCCCTCTCTCTCTGCCCCCTTTCCTGTCCACTCTTCAGGCTGTCCTATCAAATAAAGGCTAAATGGCCAAAAAAAATAACTTAAAAAAAAAAAGTTGTGACCAATACGCCTAAGTACTTGGACACACGCATTAGGCTACAGCAAGAAGGGCAGTTTCTTAATTTTACATGAATTATTTCTCCCATGATTATGTCCTGGACACTTCTTGTTTGAAGCACATAGCCTGTAGTTATTGTGACATTTTATATGAAAAAGTACATTTGTCGAAATCATCGTGTAGACCAGATTTCTCCTACCAGTGAAACATGACTTTGGAGAAATACCTTCACACTCATCAGTATTGTCTCCCTTTCAACATGTTAACAAATTAACAAATGATCACAATGATTAAACAAATTTCTGTTTTGTGACACCTTGATGTTGTAGCTGCATTTTAGCATTCAGACTTAATATCAACCAGTTTTCAATTATTGGCATTGAAATCCTGGTTGGAGCTCACTGGGGTTGATGATATCTCAGCAGCACTTTTCTAATTGGTAAAAATGGCGGCGTTACAACTAACCCAGTGCTACACCTCTCCCTAGTCTCCCCTACCAAATGTTTCCATAACTTTTAGGATATCATTTGAACCACTGTGAATAAAAAAAAAACTTATCTTGAGACAATCATGTTGCACAGGAGTGCTGCTTTAGAAAAGTGAGATAACGCTTTTGTATGAATCCCTTGACTCAGCTACCTCACAGGGCAACTACATACTGCCACTCACTTACGTGCTGCTTTTACCAAGCGGGGAAGGTATTCAGTTAAATGTCCCATCAGTCAGGCATATGCCACAGGCCTACATCTTATTCAAGTTTTAAACCTCTAATTGGTAACGTTTAAAAGGCGTTTAAGAGTGCCCTTTCTTCTCCCTTTTCTCATTTCCCATTTAATGTGTTGTGTCAAAGTCTATTACCTCAGTTGGACGTTTCTGTCCCTTAAGTTGAAAAAAAAAAAAAAAGAAAAAGGGGAGGGGGTGAGAGAGAGAAGGAGAGAGTGAGAAAGAGAAAGAGGGGGGGTTGGAAAAAAAAAAGAGAAGCCATCAGCTGAGGTTTGCCAGGTCGATAAAGCTTTTAGATTTGGAGATGTTTTCAGGGGGAGCCCATTTCCTGCGGCTAAGAGTTGTTAATGGAGCTTAAGGAATTATCTTATGACTCTCGGTTTGAGAGCAGTTTATTTCAGCCCCGGACCTTGCTGCTCCTGCTCCAATGTGTCGGGGAGTATAGTGGCTGAATATGCTGCTGTCAAGCCGGCTTAATGAAAAGTAACGCGTCGCTGATTACAGTTTTATTTGGTCTCTATGTAAAAAGCTCCTGTTAATTTACCATCTCGCTCCCTCTGTGTGTTCGTATTTGCCACGGCTGAATGATTTAGTTATAGCTGCCCCCACTCCCTCCCGTCTCTCTTTCTCTCTCTATCCTCTTTCTCTTACTTAATGTCTCTTTCTCTCAAATAAAAAGCCACTTGGTTCGGAGGTCTAATAAAAATCTGTCTTCATGCTAAATTAATTAAAGGCTATAGGCCTATTGTCTTATCTGTGGGGACTTTAACTCTGGCCTAATTTTTCTATCAGTAGCCATGAAAAATTAAACACACAGTTTTGCATGTAGGCTAATAAACCTGCCTACATTAAGGAAAATGTGAATTAACAATACCCCCATATAAAAATAAGTGCCTATTAACCCCACATGCACCTGTCAGATCTCTCTTTTCTCCAATTTATGCTGCGGTTATGTCAACTTTGCTTTAGAAAATGCTGCAGGCGAGCTAAAGCAAATAAAAACATACATCCCGACTCCGATTTATAGAAAATCCCTTTTGTCCACCATTGCACTTTCTTCCAAGAAGGGGGGGGTGCTTCTCCCATTAAAATTCATCACAGAAGCCCCCCCTCCCTTCTCCACCCTCTCCTCTCACAGGACAGACAGAGTCCCCCGAGAGCTCCACTTTCGCCATTACTGTCAAGTACCCTTGACTCCTTTCTTTTTGCCCTTTTATCTACAACAACTAATTCGAGTTCCTTTGCCCTTTTCACTTCTAGACGACGTGAGTGCCTCTCCCTCTCTCTCTCTCCCGTAAAGCCCTTTCACTTTTCAGCATCAGCATCCACCAGGCTGTTTTCTGCAGGGCCCCGGCCGTCTCCGGGAAATTGAGGGGTTAGTGTCAAAACGAAAACTCCTCACTTCAAAATGATTTCGCAGGGGGCCTCCCTCCGTTTTTGAACCCATTAACGGACGTATATGGCGAATAACTTACCCTTTTGACAGCTGCATCATGGCCGGTGTTGAGATGTTTCGATAATATTATCAGAGAGCTGAGAGGGGAAATCAATAGGGCGACATGAAATATGACTGCGAACATCCCAATTACAGCCTGTTTAGAGGGAATTAATGAGGCAGATCTTAGATACTGATATTGTTCTGTCTTGAGGGTTGAGCCGCCTCATTTTCTCGCTGTCACTAAATGGGAGTGGATGTTTTTTTTCTGAAAAATAACACATGGTGGGAGATGTTAGATTGCGTTAAAGAATGAATTGGAATGAAAGAAGTGGCTTTAATTAACAGCGGATTGCGTTGAAAAAGGTCCTCTTTACTCAGGCGTGGATAGGCCTGGCTGTGTGTGATGGTGGTAAATGATTAGACGTGGTTTTACAGGATTTTAAAGCTACTACAAGGATATTTTGTTGATTCTGGAGGCCCCCGTGGACAGTGGCAGTATTTCTACCGTAATAACCACAAAATATAATATAAAAAATACAATTATCTAAATTAAAAAAAAAAAAAAACTCCTCTTGCTTCTTTTTGAGTGATTAACTGTAACTCTCCCTGGAAAGTGTCAACACAGGCTCGTTTCACCTGACTTCAGAAAGGTCCGACCTGGTGGCAAGCATTAAAACTACTAAGAACTTTCCTGTGGACAAAAGCAGCAGTGTTTCCATTGCAATAACCACAAAATATGATGTCAAACATAAAAATGTCTAAATAAAAATCTCCTTGTGTTTCAGTTTTAAGTGGTTAACTGTAACTTTTTCTGTGAAAAAAGTAAACACGGGCTCATTTCATCTGATGTGGAAAATCCGGCCTGGTGGCAGGCATCAAGAAAAGTGTATAGAAATAGCCAATCTTCTTGTGGATGGTCTCGTTAACTTATGTAGGACTTATAGGGGCATCAGGAATAAATTGGGACTGTTTCATAAGCAGTTAAAAAGTCCTTGTAGCAGTTTTAAAAATCGTGCAAAAAGAGATCAAGGAAGAAAAGCAAGGCCCAGGACATTGTATGACTCCCCTGTATTTCAGCACCATGGACAGCAACTCTTATTCAGAAACCGACTGCTTTTATTTTCAGTGAACAAAGTTGAGACGCTCTCACTTCCAAGGAGAGCTGTGCATTTGTGAGACTCTTTTTTTTTTCTTTTAATAGTGATACTCAACTGCTGAGACCTAAATAATATTCAATTACATTTGCATGCGCATAGGAAAGAAAGAAGTAAAAAGAAAAAATCATGTAAACCTTAGGCCTATTTTCTTTTTCCATGATGTAAACTTTTAGTTATACATTTCGATAAGTTTTGTGCGTGCGTTGAATCAAATAAGTCAAACCGATCCGGATATTTCACTTGTGTAACGCCAATGTAATAGTTTATAGCTGCTTTTGAAAAACGAACCAAACAGAAAGAGGGAATCATGGAGACGAAATAGGCTTTTCCATCCGACTTTTAGTCAGGCAGTCACAAAAAGTCTCTCTCTTTTCGCAAATAAAAGGGTCATTTGGTTTCGTTAGGAGCAGAAAAGTTTGTTGATAGTTTTTGGGAAAGTCATGGCACTGTCTTTGGAGGAGTCGTGAAGCTGCTGCTGCTGCTGCAAGGCCGCCGCGCTCCTCTCCGCCTCCAGGATGGCGCCTTTGGTGTTCGTGGTCCAAGAGACGGTGGTGTTGGTCAGAGCCTGGCTCAAAGTGCTGTGCCTGAACAAGGGGTCGTGGAAAACCCCGTCCACCCAGTTTCTCAGGGTCGTGACCGGCGAGTCCTGCCTGTTGTCCAGGCCGGTCACGGGTGAGGTAGCGGCGGGGGATGGGCTGAGGGAGGAAGGCGGCGGCTGGCATCTCAGCATACAGGACGGGTACTCAGTCTGGTTCAGGGACGTCGCAGTTTGGGCCAAAGACCAGATGCGAGGTTTGCCGTCTAATATCTGGTGCCCCTGCTGCTGCTGCTGCTGCTGTTGGTTGTAACACGCCTTTACCTGCTGTCTGCTGTCCGCCTGGAAATCCTCCGGGCTCGTTTTGAGACAACTTTTGCTCAAGTCCTGCTGCTCCCCTCCCAGAGAAACAGGGATGGAGATTTTCAGAGACGCGTCCTTGATGAGGTGCTCGTCGCTTGTCGTTGACATGTGTGTGTTCATGTGGTACCGGTGCTTCAGCTCGCACTCCGAGCTCTCAGACTCCAGTGTGTCGAAATCGTCCAAGTCGCTCAACTGGAGGTCCTTATCAGGCCGACTTCTGGTCTCTGGGAAGAAGAGAAGAAGAGGAGAGAGAAGACAGTCAGTGAGACACGACATGGCATCAGATCTGATAGTGGCACCCTGAACAGTCACTCTGGAATCAAGTGCTGAAGTTGCCATTACACACTGTAAAAACTACACTTGTTCGATTTAATTAAAGAATAAATATTTACAGTCTAATTATAAATTACAAAAAAACGTTAAAAATAAATATAAATGATCATAAATGATGCTGCACAAGATATACTATTGGCACAGCAGTTTGATGCATTTCATTGTATTAACTAGTCCTACTTTAATTACTAACTAAATGAATTTAGGCCTATCAGAAATATTAAGTCATGATCAGCTCAAAAAGTTGAAAAAATATATAATATGGCCATTAGAAATAAACCTAAACTTAGTTTAAATGGTTTGACCCTCCATTATATCCCAGAATGAGGCCTGTTGGTATTCCAAACTCCAACTTTTATTACGGTCATCTGACAACCGAATAAATAAATACAATTTAGCACTGTGGATATTATAAGTATAAAATGTTAAAATAAACAAATTCCAAGACCTCGTCGTCCTGTGTTTCTTATTATTAGCATAATACAGTTTTAATTCTTGTTGAAATTATAGATTTAAAAAAATAAAATAAGACATAAGACTGATATGGTTGAAGAGAATGAAATGCTTTACAATGATTGATAGGTGTGGTATTACAATTTTCATTGATTACATCACTTGACAATGTCTAATGAAGATCTCTGTCAGATCAAAATGTTGCTCAATTAAAATTGCTGGGAGCTATCACCACGGTGTGTGGATCTTTTGTCTGATTTTGGCTTTCAGCGTGGTAACATCATCCCAGTTTATAGTTTATCAGATGGAAAGAAAATAGAGAAGATTTAAGTTTTCAAGACGTGTGTCAACAGCGGACTTTCCACAGGAGTGTGATCATGGTAATCATTCTCTTAGTTGTTCTTAAGTAATTATTTTGATTCATCCTGATCCCTCAATGTGAATGACTGCAAGACTAATAGAAAAATAAGCTCAAACTGGCCATTTCAAGTGGAAGTAAAAATAAAAGTTTGGATATGAATGTTTGTGTCACATTATGATACTAATGCAATGACAGCAACATTTTTAAGATAAGATGTCGTGAATACACAGTTTTTAAACATTCTTTTGAGACAAAAGCCACCTGTAATATTCTGTCAAACTATTTATCTTAAAACTTTATAGTCTTTATTTCTGTAGAGCTCCAAGACATTGTGTGACACTAACCATCCTCATTGTTCTCGCTTTTTATCTGCTCCTCCTGAGACCCATCCTCATCCTCATCATATCTCTTCTCCTCTGAGCCCTTGTTCCTGGGCGGCCATGTCATCTTGTTCTCCTTCTTGAGCCTCCTCCTGGCGTTGGCGAACCAGGTTGAGACCTGTGTCAGGGTCATCTTGGTGATGATGGCCAGCATGATCTTCTCCCCTTTGGTTGGATATGGATTCTTCCTGTGCTCCTGCAGCCAGGCCTTCAGCGTGCTGGTCGTCTCGCGCGTGGCATTCTTCCGCCTCGTTCCCCCATCCATGGAACCATATCTGTTAATGAGAAGAACACAAGCACGATGGTAACGAGAGGGTAAATATAACATGGGATGCTTGTTGCATGACAATTTGGAATGTGTTGCCCTGGCAGTTTCTCTCCTGGAAGCCATGACAGAGCCATCTGCTTCCTGGAATCTTGTTGAAATTATGCATAGCATGCCCCTATAAGCCTGACGGTTCCACTCAAAAACATGTCTGCTGCTATAATTGTGTAAAGATATGAAAACACATTGTAGACATTGCAGTTAAAAGACAAAATTTAGGAAGTACAGAGGCCGGCCAGTCCATAAGCATTGGACCTGGTAGGATCATGTTCAGTATATACTGTACAGCACACTTTGTTGCACAAATCTTCTCTGAGACCCCTCCAAAAATACCGCTTATTCTGGTATCAAAAGTAAATCTGCAAGAGTAAGTTTTGGAAAACATGCAAATTTCTTCAATCAGCAATAATGTCAACTGTGTTTGAACTATATGCATTTGTATTTTCCACTGTCACTGTATTGAAACCATTCTAGCGCAGCACACGACTGCTTCCCTACCCTCTCTAACCGTAGGCCTACATTTAAAATGCACAGTGTTGATTTTCAGTCAGCAGTGAGCTGTAAAAGTCCTCTCAGGGGAGGCTTTTATGAGGCCTTTATTGCTCCGTATAGCTTAGTGCAGGTCAAGCACTGCTAAGGGAATCAAAAGTAGAGGAGTGCTGCACCTTTCCATAGCCCACGTTGTTCCCTCGCAGATAAAATAGACTGTAAAATTGCTTTATTGAGTGTAATGATGAGCCCTCAGGTGAAAGACGGGCGCAGACAGAGCGGTACTGCTGTTAGGCCTGCTTGTTTTTCTGAGTACCACTAATTCTGTTTTGCCTCGGACTGAGGCCTTTTGCTACATGTGCACTTATTAGCATTCCTGCTGACACTTTTTGTACTTTGTACTGAATTTAGAGTGATTGGCAAAAGAAGCGAGGTAATGTGAAGTCTCATGTTGCTCTAAAGCTAATCAATATGATACTGCTGATTAACACACAACACGAGCAAAAGCAAAACTGTTTTCTGTGCCGTCCCCATGCAGTTCTGTTAGCGCTACCTTCTGAAAAGTTCCTGATCACAGTTACCACAATCAGGTATCATTCATGCTCTACATTTACACCACATCACAGACTCATTATTGGGAAGACCTTTCGATTTGGCAGGCCCGCTCTTCACAGCGCTGAAGAGGCCTCATGTCTTTTCTGAAAGGGGCACAAGTCTTCTGAAGCACCTCACCTCATCAGGAAAGAAATGTGTCATGAGATGAAGGTGATCACCTAGTGTTGCTGGACGTGATGAGACTGACCTCGACCTCTCTGGGACTGATTGATCTAATGCTGGGGAAACTGACCCTACACCAGTGTGCAAGACTTAAAGAGTTACTGCTCATCTGAATTTTGGTCGTGTCCTGTTTTAACCATTTAGAGCAGCTGAGATAAGCCTTCAAACCTATGTGACAGTGGACTTAACAGCTCAATAAACATCTGATGTAATTCTAATTGCACATTTTTTACTTTTCCGTCCTGTATAACAGTGTTTTAAAGTAAAATTCACTCAAAGTGTTCAGATGTTTCCATTGATAATCACGCTTTTTACATTAGAAACATAAACAGAAGGTTGACACAGAAACAACCCACCTGTCATACTGATACTGTCCCAGGGTAGGATCATAAGGATAGTAGGCTGTTGCCTGGGTTATTCCCGCATGCGCAGAAGCTGTGGCATCTTTAGTATCAAATGTGCCCTGCAATCATACACAAAAACAAGACTTTTAAAGAGTGACACAAAATAAGAAATCAGTTTGGTAGATTAAAGGACTCACTTTGGTACATGAAAAAAGATTTGTATTGGCTGTCTAAATTAAAAGTTGCTTGGTCATGCAGTTAAAGTTTTTGAAGAGGGTGATGGCTGCTTGTGCAGTAAATCAGAATTTGAAACATTTAAAAATCTTCCTGCAAAATGAAGCACTGAAAAACTATACAATAATTAAGTGCCCACGTGAAGGGTTACATTCAGTTATGTGTGGTTATGTGGCAACTTAAATGACACGACTTTCAAAATAAGTTTTTACAAAGTAGTATCATTAGATTTATAAGTTTGATCACTGCAGGGTTATGTGGGTTCCAGAGCGTTTCCTGGTCTAATCACTGTATTCGTATTTTATTATATTTAACCTTTATTTAGACAGGTAATCTCACTGAGACAGCAATCATCAATTACAAAAGCATATAGCTTTTCTCACCAAACTTTTAGCAGAAATGGAGACACGTAATGTATTTCAACACAAACTAAGTGGAACAAACAGAATTATTGTACTTTATAAGCCTTTATGTTTCTGTTAGGATCTTATCAAAACGTTTGATAAGTAGATTCATTAAAAAGAAAAAACATTTTCACAATTTAAAAAAATACTGAGCCTTTAAAGTTTGTAAAAATCCACTCCTTTCAATGCAAACCACCATGTCAACATTAATGTAATTATTTAACTTTTTTCTGCCTTTTTTCATAAAAATGATTAGTCTAAAGGCAAACTATGACACAAGAAAATGAGCCTATCACTCCCTGCTGAGAAGTATTTTTCAAAGAAATTTTGTCTTCAAGTGTGACATGAGGATAAATCATATACAGTAAAGGGCAGGTATTTTTCAGTGTAACGCGAGGTGCGCCTGGCTCAAGCCTCAGCAGCACCCTGCGGCTCCATTAATCAATGCCAAGAGGGATCAGATGAAGAGCTTACCAGTGAGTAGAAAGCCGAGGCGTCCGTGCCGTATGTAACATAATTCCCATAGCCTTGACCGCTGGTGTAGGGGCTCCCGTACACGCCCAGCGCGGCGGCGGAGCTGAGTTCGTGCCTCGCCGTGGCCAGCAGCCGGCTCTCGTACACGGGACAATAGACTGGGGTCTGCCCGGACGCCGCTACTCCGGAGTCGGCGATGGATCTGCCGGTGGACTCGCAGCAAGTGGTCAGAGAGTTGGTTGTCATCAGGAACTGGTTGGAGACCAAGAAAGAAAAAGTTATTGGTGTGTTTTGTTTGAAACAAAATCAAATGATAATCTTGAGCACCTTGATGTAGAAGTTAGTTAAGTAACTTTTATTTCTTTATTTTTTATTTTAAAGAAAAATCGTCGTCTGAAATAAACACGATTCTACCTGTTTACAGCACTTTTTACTTATAAGCAAAATTTAACACGATTTAAATAAGTTTGTTGACAGTAAATGATTTTTCTTCTTCGGAAATGCTTGAAGTAAACTCGCGCATTTTTCTTTTCAGACTGCCATTCTTTAAAAGCAGAAAATACAGCATCAAATGACTCGTAAAGACTGATATTTGATGATGGATGATGCGTCATATTCTTGTGGTAATGTGCGCGTAAAACGTGTCCAAAACGATTCGACTATTAGCTTTGCTCCAAATGAGACACACGCGTTACAAACAGAAACAACATGTTTTCCCAACATCGCCCAGTAATACCCGAAGTAATGCCCAAATGATTTTTTATGGCTCACAGCCAAAACAAAACAGCAGCTGGGTTATGGCGCAAACACACGCAGCGTGTGCAGAACAAGTTGGCATGTGTGTTCCAGCACAGATAAACATATGGTTGACATTACAGGGCGGCTATTATCTCGCAGAAATCAGTGAACGGGAGGTCGGGGGTCTCGCTGTTTTTTTGGTTTTCCTCTTCTTTCTCTCGCTGCAGGAGCACAGGTATCACTGGCTGAAATGCAACACCTTCCCGATATCCGAAAGACTGTGACAGCTCCCCTGATTCTTGGCCAAAATGCGTAAAAGCATCACGCGTAAATCGATGAGATAATCAATCGCTGCAATATCAGAACCAAAACAACACATTAAAATGGTCAAAGGTAGTTACACGAACTTACTTGTGGAGCAGACGAATAGGGATATCCAAATTGTGGATATGACATGGTAGAGAGGTCCCCCAATATCCAGAAATAAAGCGAGACTGAAGGTCTCCACTCTCACGCAGGCAGCGGCTCTGTTTGACTGTACCAATTGATTGGTAAGCACAGGCTCCTAGGATGCTTATAGGGCGAAGCAGAGTAGCATGTTTAATTTGTGTAAAATGCCCCCCACTCAAACGGCTTTCAACGGGAAAAAAAATAAAAAAATAAAATAAAAGGAAGAAAGTCTTCTGGCGCTCCCTTTTCTTTTTAAAAGTCCTAAAACAGATAAACGAATTAAGACTTTATTCGCTTAGAATAATCACTTTGTTGTCAGATACATATTTTTGCCTTATAAAAAAGTAGTATAAAAGACGTCAGCAGCAGAGGCAGGTTGTTTTAAACGGCGGTGACTCTGACGTCAGAAGTTTCCCACTCTAAAAATGACCAGACTGTAACTTTAATATGCATTTTCTTTCTCAGGATGACGACAAAAACAGAAAGATAGAAGAATCCAACAAGCAAATCTATGAGATGGAACAGGGGAGGGTGGATTTTTTTTTTTTTTTTAGTTGTTGTTTTTGTTTTTAAAGAAGAGATGTCCTGCAGATTACTTTGCTATTGCAATCAATCAATCAGGCCAATCAGTGTCTTGAATATGCAAACGTATGTATCAGTTTAAATGCATTAGGCCTAATTAAGCACATTCTTATCATTCCTGCCCACTGATGCTAATCACATGGGCAACTAATTGATTTTAAATTAATTAGTAAAGAATATTTTCAGACTGGGCAGAGAAACAAATTACAGTCCAACAGTAAAGGTATACATAAAAATAAAAAGTAAAAGAAAATAATAAAAATATTAAAAACATAAGTATTTTGAATTTATTTGGTTATTAAAACAGATTGTCTTTTGGTGTCATGTTATGCTTCAATTCCACTTGGAGCAATGAGTCCCTAGAGTCCTCAAATCCTCACTGTGATCCTGATCTTATCTATCTATCTATCTATCTATCTATCTATCTATCTATCTATCTATTAGAAATCTATTAGAAATCTATTAGGAATTCTATTAGAGATTCTATAAAATTGCTTTTAGGCATCATATATACAAGAAACTCGGTGATAAAATTAATATTCCATTTTAATTAATTTGTAAAATCTATCTATCTATCTATCTATCTATCTATTTTGTCTTTATTCTCCTTCACATTTGTTTTGGTCAGATAAAATCGTAAAACTGCTGTTTAACCAAAACAGCCAAAAAACTCCAAACTCTCGTTGGCTACAGCGCCGGTGCTGGTCGGTGCGCTAGCTGCTGCCTTGCTTGGAGAATCCCGGGTTGAGACATGTGGATAGCCCCGGGGGTCACTCCTCAAATTAATGATGATGTACTCCTCCTCCCTCCTCCTCCTCCTCCTCCTCCTCCTTCTTCTTCTCTCCTCTCCAGCTGGATCTCTGCCTGCCGGTGACAGGTCGATTGAGAGTGATTGATGACTATCTAGGGGACCGGGGCCAACATAATAATATGATACCGGCACCTTGCAATAATTGCTCGCTTTCATTACAGATGAAAGAAGTAATAAACAGTCATAAAGACGCGAGAAGGCTTCTAACTTTTGTCTTGCCTTTTTTTT
>JAJHUR010096836.1:0-22544 GCA_027495735.1 Lutjanus campechanus
TATCTCACATCTATTTCATTTCTAATCATATTCACCTGCCTTATTAATTTAGGAAGTATCCAGATCATTTACTGAAATAAAAGTACTAACACCACACTGCAAAAATACTCTGTTACAAGGAAAAGTCCTGTACTAAAAAAGTATAATGAGGAAAATGTACTTAAAGTATTATAAGCAAAAGTAGTCAATGTAGAAAAATGTTCCCTGTTGACACTATTATGTATTATATAATTAGAATATTATTACTCATGCATTAATGAAAAAGCAGGATTTTACTGTTGTAGTTGGTTGAGGTGGAGTTCATTTTGAACTATTTGATGCACTATATTGATTAATCTGCTGATTGTTTTCTCCATTAATTGATTGTAAAAAATTCTGAAAATAGTGAGAAAAGCCATCACAATTACCCCGAGCCCAAAGTGATACCTCCACAATGCCTTTGTTTACCCAACCAAAAGTCCAAACCTCTGGATTATTGTTGTTATTATAATGAAACTCTTTGGCTTATAAAGTGTAATTAGTAACTAAACCTGTCACATAAGCAAAGTTAAGTAAAAAGTACAATATTTCCCTCTGAGATGTAGTGGAGTAGAAGTAGAAGGTTGCATGAAAAGAAAAGACCTCAGTAAGGTAAAAGAA
The DNA here is from genome assembly GCA_027495735.1 of Lutjanus campechanus. Classification (NCBI taxonomy): domain Eukaryota; kingdom Metazoa; phylum Chordata; class Actinopteri; order Lutjaniformes; family Lutjanidae; genus Lutjanus; species Lutjanus campechanus. Next base: position 640 of record JAJHUR010096836.1, read on the forward strand.
CCTCAAATTTGTGTTAAGTTAAGTAGTTAAAATGAACTTTTTTCATTGAGGGAATTACAATAATTATATTTGTGCATTTAGATCTCTCTCTTTAAAAATATGATTGTGAGCCATATTTAAATACTTGTTTTCTGTAAAAGTGGACTAGCATGAATAAAAAGATGTGACACCCAGAGTTAACTGTGTATTTGAATGTCAAATGTCCAAAAGAGTTTGTCTCCTTTCAAATTCTGGTTGTACTGTCTCTTTACTTGGGTGCAGCTGTACAATTTATACACAACATAGCAACTTCCTCATACTGTAGAAACATGGCAATCTCTGTAGATACAAATGTCAGATTATAAGTCAACAAAAACACAATGATTCTTATTTTCAGGGAGACACTAATGAAAACATGCAACATCTGCATATACTGTAGGAAAACAACAGTGGCCGCAGTTGACCCTTACAGTATCATCACTGACTATATTAGCTTAACAAGATGCTTAAAGCAGATGCTAGTTTCTGAAAAGTGCCAAGAACAGACTAAGAGTTGTGCTTCTCACTGCAGGGTGGAGCTATTGAGCAGGTTAAAGAATGCAAAATCTCAGGGGGGCCCACTTGATTAAACACTGTCTCATGGAAAACTCATTTTAATAGTACAGTTAAAACTTTTTAACAGAGAGCCATTAAACAAGTAATGTAGTCTTTAGTTTAAAACTTTTATGTACACTATAGTATTGTGCAGTTCTTTATACTATATTTAGCTTTCATCTTAACATTATTTGCTTTAACCATTTACCATTTAACCTGTGACCTGTGTGAGAGGACACTTTTCCTCACACACAAGTAGAGACACTATTTCTTGAGATTCAGGAGAAAAACCTGAGTCCACGATACAAAGAACACAAGTTCTCATATATAAGAGCAAAGATGGGTGAGCTGGTTATTATCAAGTGTTAATGCTGCTGAATTTATTTCAATAGTATTTATTTTAAAAACTTAGTATCCAGCAGCTTTAAAATGTTAAGTTGACTGAGTTTGAAAAGACATGTTGAAATATTTTTGTATTGATTCAAAACAAACTGTTGAAATAAGCTTGATAATAATTCAGTTGTACTTGAGATTACTTGATCACTAAGTATAAGATTTTAGGCTCTTCAGTCACACTGAAAAACATCACAAACAACTGAATATATTACTAACTAAAGAAGGAGAGTTTTAACTCTCAAACAATGCATGTTGGAAAGTCTGTTTCTAGAGACCCATGGAATCCCTGTTAATTAAATTTGCACTTTCTGTACTGTTCTTGTTACTGCTGGAGTAAATGCTAATACAGTCTATAAGCTAAACTTGCCTAATAATATCAGCCAGGCAGAATTATCAGCAGGGCTCTATCTTAGTTTCATTCCAACTTCTGTCCTCATATGTTGGTGCAGGTCAGACTGGATTTTTTGAGTCCAGAATACTTCACAGATCACATGTCAAACAACAAACTGGTGAAGGCGACTATAGAGTGTTGACCAACTCTCCTTAAGACAATAGAGGCCATGGTTGACATCCAAACACAGAAGTTGTCTGCCTCTGTGACCCTCTGGCCTGTCCATGCCTGTCCTCTGTCATTCTGTTGGTTGTTGCAGGCCGGAGTCACAGGAGACCCACCAACACCACACACTTTACAATGTCCACGCTGACCGAACAATGGGCAGGAAGTTCCCTGGGACTACCATGGCGCATACAATTAAATTTATTATGTAATTTAATTACATGTAACTGGTTAGCTGTAACTAGAGACAAAGTCCCTCCTCTTCTGGTGTGCCCACAGGACCTTACTTTGGGAAAAATATGAACAGTAGTTTATTGTTTGTCCATTTGGATTGTGACACAATTACATGTTGTTTGTTAATTTAAAAAGATAAAACTTTCCAAGTCAAGAAAGTCAGTTTGTCGTAGTTCAGTTTACTTTACTGCGAAACTCCACAGTTCTCCTCTCAAACAATATGTCACCAACACAAACATCGCTGTCCCTTCTAACGTTAACTGACCTGAGGTGTTTTATCCAGCGACTCGTGGTCCTTTTATCGACTGGGAAGCAAAAGAATGAGCAAAAAACGTTGATTGTATGATTCCAGTCCAAAAACACACAGGCATCATAGCTTTAGCAGCTAACACTGGCTTTTAGTGGGAGAAAGTTATGTCACTTATGTGACCGTTGGGTGCGTAATCTTTCTGATTACTTATCTTCACAGTCTTATATTTCAACAGCTTAACGACAGCGCAAACAGCAACTTTACTGCCTTGTAAAAAATATCTTTTAAATTGACCAACATGTAATTTGTGGCACAATTCAATTGTTCAATTTGTCTCTTACCATTGTCTCCCATTCATATTTTAAGTAGGGCCCTATTGTCGTTCACTGGAAGGGGAGGGTCTTTGCCACCTACTCCCGAACACTGCTGGTAGGTAAGCCTTGTTTTTAGCCTGGCAGTTGTTGATGACTTGTGGCTTCCACCGGCTGGTTCAGAGGAGTGAGGAGTCAGCAGTCACTATAAGTTACATAATGGTTTAATAAAGGTCTTTCAGTGTTTTTCAAAAATTGTGAATCATCGCAACCACAAGAGTTCCTTACACATACAGTCATAAATGTGCACAAAAACTTTTAGGCTCAGGGGTCCAGTAGTATGCAAGATTGGCTGTGGACAAGCTCCAGCTGCCTCGGTCACTTGCATGTGCACACACAGCCCAATGCATGATCTCCTCTTTGTTTATGCCTGACGGAGATACAAATACATACTTTTCCTCTAGTACTATTTATCCATCTAGATTGTTTCGGTGGGAGTTTCTAAGTTTTTGAGATATCTGTCTTCTCCCGAATATAATGTAACAAGATGGCACTCTACATCTGAAAACATTTTAACATTTTCCAGAAATCATGATCCACTTACTCAAGACAATCCACAGACCTCGTTGTGAGCCGTTTCATGACTTTCTTAAAGAAAATTGTCCCATCATGAAACCTCTGTAGCAAATTTCAGTCATATAGTTATATAGAGTGCCCTACGCAGATTTTATTGCCTGAAACAAGAAATTCTTTTCCAGCAAAGACATGTTTTATTGTATTCTTGGGATGTGTGAAAGCTGGAGCTTTTCAGTCCTCTGGAGTTGCTGGTATCGGTTAAAGGAAGCAGCACAGATGGTTCCTTGTCCTGGAAAGTGCCTCTGCTGTGCCACTGCAGTTAACTGTGAATTTGGGAATCTCTAAAATAAAATTAAACTGGTGGTGTACAAGGCATGACAGGATACTGCGGTCTTTTCAGGATGAACATTTTCATTCAGATAAGCACATAAATACATAGAAAGGTTTCATATGTTTGAATGATATGCACCCGTTGTCATTACAGCTGTTCTGGAGGCCGCTTATAAAAATTCCCATTGGCCAGTTCTTTACGCAAAAGCACCTCAACTTGTGTCTGACTCACACACTCACGCACACTCACACACACACACGCAGATTATTGTCACGCTTTTAGGTCCAGTTGTGAGTTCTCTGGTCTGGTTTCTTGTGTCACATCGTTCGTTCAGGTGAAAAAAAGAATCGGGTGTATCAAACACTCCTTTACAGTCAGGTGTATCACACACACTTTGTTCAGACATGGACAAGGGCGCTGTCTTTATGGCTGATGGTCTTCATGATGATACTCTAGTATCAACCCGCGCTGCAGAGCAGAATCAGATGATCTTGACCACAGGAAAGTACTTGTGAGCTGAGAAGTCAAATTCTGGGAGCACCTGTGGATGCAGAAAATACATGTACATTAAATACATTAATTGACTCTACCAATGGTAATCCAGGGTACGTTTAATTTAATTACCTTGGTCTCCTTCTTGTGCCCTCCAGCCAGGAGCTTCATGACTACGATGTTTGGCTTGGCCACCTTCAGTATACGGTTCACCTGTTATCAATCATTAAATGGTTATTTACATGTGAGACCAATGGAAAAGGTAAAAACTGGAGCACATACAAACAATTTAAAGGGACAGCTTTCCTGCTGGTAGTGCTTCATTGACTATCAGTAAGTACCTTGTCCAAGACCATACTGTATTAAATAATCTGAACTATGCTTTTAACTTTGTTTAGAGGAATACAGCAGAAATATATTGTCAACTTATTTACCAAGAGGTAGCACAGGTGTAGATGAGATTTTTTTCAGGAGCTGATTTTTTCTTAGCAAATGAAAATCTAACATGAATAAAAATATACGTTTCTGCTAAGAGCGGGCATTTATTTTACAAAATCAAAATTTCCTGACCTCAGGGTCTGGACTGGGCACATTTTCTAAGATGAGCTTGGCTTGCTGGAAGTGTTTGCTGGCAGCCAGGTAGAGGTCAGCAGAGCCTGGCGGAGGATTGTACTTCTTCAGATCAGACATCTCCTGGAGAGGGCAACAGGGGCAAAGTCAAAGAGAGCGGAAAAAAATGGAGTGCAAGTGAGACAAAGGGCAAAAAAGGAAATGATTCAAAAAAGGAAAGATAAAAAAGATGATAACAGGAAAAAGGGGGTAATTGAAAGTGAAGGGTGGAGGAAGAGAAACAAGAAAAATGTAGAAAGCCTGCTCTGTTACCTTGAACTGGATGTAGTGCACAGGTGGGGGGGTGACCACACTGTTGAAGGGGGCAAAGCGATGCTCATAGCGAACCTGCTCGCTGTCCAACTCAAACTGAGGCTTACACACCTTCCCGTCCATATCCAAAGCTACCATGGTCTGAGGAGAGAAAAGATGGACAATACTGCAGTGTGTGTGTGTGTGTGTTGGCCACTTAAAGAGAGATGGAGTCAAAAGTGCGTCTGTACTGATGTCCTACCTTGTACATGCCGGCACACATGTTCTGGTATGCTTGACTCATGGTAATCTCCTTGCTGAGAGGACGGACTGCAGAGGGAACCCAGACATAATATCATTAAGACAAACACCTGCAGAAAGATCACACTTCCACATTTAATGACATTTTTGTGCAGACTGTAGTCAGTATCCAGAATAAAGGTAGGCCTATATTTCTTATGAAAATGTGTGTTAATTAACTTCCACCTTGCTAATGTTAGCTACCTGCTATGATTTTAATTAGAACAAGCTTGTGTTTCTTACTGTTTGCTTGTAGCTTTTGAGCCAACATAAACTGCACCTGCAAGCATCATTTAAAGCGATATTCCACCCCAGAACGATAATCCACTCAATATGTATAAAGGGGTGAGTACGTATTGAGTGGATTATTGTTCTGGGGTGGAATATCGCTTTAACCTTGTTGATGCAACATAGTTTTTCACTTGTTTCTCACTTTTTTTTTACAGCACTGTAACAAAACAGTAACAACAGGCTAGTAAGATAATTTTATTTTTCCACTGAATATGGGGTTATTAATGATTAATATACTAATAAAGGCAGGGCACTGCGGCTAGTAATGTTTTGTTTTACATTTTCAATGCACGTTGTAGTTAATTAGCATCAAAATAAACTCTGTGACTATTTTTGATTTTCTTCTTTATTTTACCTGATAATCAGCTAATTATGCTAATCATGATAATTGCCCAACATGCAACTTTTAACAACTGAGTTGAATTTCATCCACTAGGCCTATAGATGACATTTCAAGTTCATTGGGAAACACCAGTTCTGAGACCTGTGTGAGAGAAATTTCCAGTAGACTCTATGGTGTGGTCACATGCTAAGAATTCAGCTTAGCCACGTTCGCTATGATACAATGTACCTTTTTTCTTCTTCTTGGTCTTTTTGCTGCTGCGTCCTTTCAGCTGCTCCTCCAGAATCCGCTCCTCTGCCATCTGAGAGGAGTCAGCTCTGCTCAGAGTGGACATCAACCAGGCATACAGGAACTCTGACAGGTACCTGCAGTCAAAAACAAACACGTATTCATTCATAGAAAAGGGCACCTGTAGAGAGATTGTGTGCACCTTAACTGTGAGTTTGTGTATACCAGTTAGAGCCAACAAATGTGTGCTCTCACCAGTAGATGTAGTAGTACTCGTGCATGCTGTACAGCTCCAGCTCAAAGCCACTCAGCAGGTACTGGATCATGATCCTCAGGTTGTGGTAGAGGATCCAGGTGCCGAGACAGGCGAGATGTTGTCGCTGAGGCTCAAGTTTCATCAGCAAGCTATGCAAGGCTGCATCTACCTTTTCAGCCTGGAAGAAGAATTTAGCAGTTGGTTTATAAATTATAAAACCACAGCTGCCCCCAAAGTTGGTGAAAGAAATCCCAAACAAAGAGATTTGGTGCAACGGCTTCATTAATATGTAACTAGAACTTTCCGCCTAACCTGTGCATTGTATGATGCAAAAGCAGTGGTGTTGTGCCTTACATCGTAAAGAAAAAAAAGAGGTAAACAACAGATGAAAGTGTTGCAGTTCACCTCATCCTGCAGTGTGGCAAACTCTTCCAGAATGTGACCCAGCTTGTCTCTCTGCCGAGCTCGGTTGTGTCCATGGATCTGGATCAGACTGCAGAATGGCTGCAGGGAGAATTGACAAAACAAACACACAAATAAACACAAAGCCACAAAGCTTCAATCACTGATGATAATTTAGCCAAAATCTGAACATAAAGAAATTAAAATATAATGCATGCCTTTCATGTCATGGTCAACGGGCACACATCATGTTTCTGAGTGCTGCACAGACTGCACATTGAGAACTTTTTACTGAACTACTCAAACAGACATGGTGAAGTGAAAGCTGCCCATAAGGTTCACAGAGCAACTGAGGTGTGAGAATACACCAGAGGTACAGACTATAATTTTGAACAGTAAAGGTCACATACCCTGGAGCAGTGCGTAACAAAGGAGTCAATGTAGTCCTTGGCCTGGTGGTTGTTGAACAGACAACACCTGGAGAGAGACAGGTGCAAACAACACACACACAAAATAAGCATCTGAAGGCAAAACAAGTTCCAAAGCTCCAGAATAAGGTCCAAACCAACCCTTAACTGATTCACATGTTGAAACATTTAACCAATGACAGACTTACTTGTAGGAGAGGACAGGCGGGCTCACAAAGTATCTCAGAGCATCTTTAATCATGTCCTGCATCAGGTGGGTCCCGAACACTTTCTTATTATCTATCAGGAACGTTGTCTGTATTTAGGAGAACAACATGTTTAGCTCAAACTGACAAGTTTTTAATGATTGCATCATATGATATGATCTAAAGATTTTGCATTATTAAAATTATTAACCTGAAGCAGTGATCTGGAGAGCACACAGGGAGACTGCTCACTGAATTCACAGAAGAAATCCTGTGAAAAACACAAACAGTGTTCATATGCCTTTATCATTTATAATGTATGAGAAAGCAAGTGTATGTATGGGATGATAAGCTACTTAAAAATTGGTACATAAATATATTGGCTAATAAAGATCTGGAAGTTTGTGTCTACCAGTATGCCGTGCAGGTTGGTGGTATTGATCACATCACAGACGGTTTTGATGCGTTCGATGAGTTTGCCGAAGTAGGCCACCATGTCCTCCCTCTTAATGATCTTGGCATAGCGAGGAAAGGTGGGTGGCAGCAGTCTCTGGTTTACCAGGGGCTCAAAGCCCATCATGATGGGGTGGTCTGCAGCACACACACACACACACACACACACACACACACACACACAAAAAGTTAACACAGGTCACATTTCGTAATTATAAATTAATCTGCCCAGAGAGGCTGTCTCAGCTGAATGTAGCAAAGCGGAGCAAGATAAAAATTAATTGAAGTTATTTTAGCTCTAGGTATGGAAATTCGCTGAGGTAGAGGAGGTGTATTTAGTGTGCAGCCTATTGTAACTGTCTGGGTTGCCATGGGGACTACAGAACTGGATGGCTGAAGAGTAAGTATGCGTAAAATGTAAGCACAATTTCGTGTACGTGGGATAATTATTAATTTAGTTGTCCTGTCTAACTTCCAAAGTGAATCCTAGGCATGTGCGGTATGTGTGTGTGTGTGTGTGTGTGTGTGTGTGTGTGTGTGTGTGTGTGTGTGTGTGTGTGTGTGTGTGTGTGTGGTCCTTAAGAGCTGCTGGTTTACAAAGTCCTGCCAAACCAAACTATATTCTTCACTCTAAGCCTTAAAGGTGTGTGCATGAGAGTGTGTCTGTTTTACCTCCTTTAGTGGTGTCGTTCTGTGACTGGATGCCGTGCTGAATACTGGAATGAATGGCTGATAAGAGGTCCGCTGCCTGAGCAACAAGCTTCTGGGCCTCACCCACTGAGCTGGTCTGATAAAAACATACGAGCATAAACAAAAGCACACATAAAAACAAAGAAGAAAATGACCAATTTAACATACAAGTGCCTATAAGTGCACAAGATACTTAAATACAGTCCTCTTTACTGCTCAGTAACAAGCAGAGAAACATTTTAAAATCCCTGTGACAGGCTAAATCTTTTGGGCCCAAAATCACTGGTCAACTGGACAGCCTATGAACCAGGTTTTAATCCAAACACACTGGACACACGGTGGCAGTAGTGAGGCCTGAATATTTATTTGGATTTCTTTGAGAAATCCTCACTTGAAAACTCCCAAGATGTGAGGGAGTAATATGTCTGGGGCAGCCAGGATTTCCTAGATTCTTACAACTGAGACACCACATTGATAAAATATTTAATAAAGAAGATCTGGAAAAATCAAGATCTGGACCTGGTATGTTAAGCTTTTATTTCAGCTGGCAGAGCAGACATAGGTCTCAGAACTATTATTAAACTATTTAAGTGAGTACATCCTACAAAAGAAGTGAAAAAAGTGGGAAAGCCAGGGAAACTTTGTAATGTGTTATAGTTAAACAATGGCAATGTCTTGGAGAGTTTAAATTAAAAAGGTCCTATACTTGCATGAGCTGCCACAACAATTCCCCAGCTTTTTTAAAGCACACGTTATATTATATATATATTATATTATATCAAGGACTACCCACATTACAAGACTGGTTTAATGTGATGTAAGGTATTTTTGTAATGGAAAAAGCAACACTCTTTGAGACTCAAGACAGAACAGATTTCACATAAAGGTGCATTTGTACTGTAATTCACCCACTTCTTTCTTATACACACTTTTTTTGTGCTTTTCAAAACAAAAGTGTATAAGGTAAGATGTTTTGTTCCTTTTGATTTTTTACTAAAATAAAAATAAAATAAATTGAATAAAATCCCTGTGATAGTCATTAACTGTTACTGTCTGATTGTGTGTGTGTGTGTGTGTGTGTGTTACCTCTTTCTTGGTGAAGGTGATCAGTGCAGTCAGTAGAAGCCGTGTGAACTTGATTCTATTGAAAAGTGCCAAACACTGCTGATGCTGGAAAAATAAAGTATGAGAACATTAAACAAACGCACATTAGCTATTAATACACATGTTTCCTAATTTGTCTTTGAGGCCCCACAAGGCACAAAAAAGTACAAAGGCTGAATTTAAGTTTTGTTTTGACCAACCAGACAAAGTCCATTTTTGGGTCTGATTTGTTCTCCCCTGATTATTATTATTACTGTTAAATAAAAAGAACAGCTGGAAATTCCAGAGTAGAGTCTCAAAAGGTCATATAAGTCCCACAATCTGATAGACAGATGGAAAACTAATTATAACAGGCAGAGACTGAGAGGGGGTTCAAGGTTTGCTACGTGTAGTCTTATGTATTTTATGTTAAAACTGCAAACACTAAAACACAAAAACTTGTGTTTCTGCAGTAAAAACTCCTTAGACATGTAGAAATGACCTGACTTACCTCCAGCTCAACCTCAGGGTTTCGCTGCTCACCCTGTCGACTGCGTGTGCTCTGAGGAAGCAGGAGAAAAACCAATAAAGCATGTAACACTCGCAGCAATATTTCAATGATATTTTAAATATTGTGGCTTAAATTGGCCAAGAACAAATACCTTAACTTTCCTCTGCAATTCATCCTCCACATCTTTCAGCATACCTGGTAGGAAGAAAATATGAAAGAGAGAGATTACATCAGCTAATCTTGTTCCTCCGAACCATCAGAATTAATCTGTAATTGCCTCAGTTGTCGATAGTATACATGAAGCTGTATATTTAATGAACTATATCACAATATAGTATTTGTACCTGTCACCCGCAGGTCTGTGACATTATTGGCCATCTTGAAGCCATAGGTCATTGCCTGGAAATCCTCCTACAGACAAAAATATGAAGTTAAAACATAGAAATATATAACTGAATTATCAATAGCCAACTCTTTTTCAAATAAACGTTTAAATAATACCAGCGGGCAGAGTAGAAACACCACTGATAAAACGATTACCTGACCACAGAGAATGTAAAAACTGAGGTGACTCAAATATTGTCACACACATTTGCACATAAAATAATGGCTTCCATCAGTTTAACTGCAGTATCACAGATGCACACACACACTGTCAGAAAGACTGTAGAACGTTGCTTACCTCCTCGAACACAGCAGCCTTGTTGACTTTCTCACGGGCAATGTCACACACCTTCAGGATGCCCAGGGCAAAGGCTTTGAGGGCCGGCTCCTCAATCAGGTCGGGGTTATGGACGTACAGACAGGTGAACACAGTCTGCGCCAGGGAGTGACCCTCCAGCCATGTGATCTAGAAATACACATACACAAAACCATACACACATGAGTACTGGGTTTTCCTGCAGTGGTGCTGATCTATAATCTAATGGGCTTCAATGACTGTAGTATCAAAACACCTTTGTGACTTTATAATTCTTTTTTCCGTTATTGTTGTTTCAGTAAAAAAAAAAAAGTTTGGTATACCCTACAAATTGACTCACCAAATTATTTAAGTATAAATAAAAATGTAAAATACAATTTTTGCAACTTCCTGTGACTTCCAAGAGAGTTTTCTGTGTGCAACACATCTCTCCAACATTTAACATATCCAGTGATCTTGAGTAACTGACTAAGTCTGTACCAATTCTTTAACATGCATTTGGAGGGGAGCTAATAAAAGGAGAAATTTTGCTCTTCATGGGTCAATCAAATGCACACGTCTTGATACATATTATACACAAAACTCTGAATTATCGATGAGACAGTGAAACTCACCAAACAGCAGAAACATGTATCTATGATCCCGATGAGTTCAGGAAGACTAAGGTCTTTCACCTTGATGGCACCTTCCTACAAACAACACAAGAGAGTGATGCAAATCACCTAGAACCGCATGATTAATTATACTGTGCATGTTGTATAACAAATTCAACTGGACAATGCAATCAGACTTTTCAACTTAAATCAAGAAAATTGGGCACCGTTTTAATTGTGTAGTGGATATAGGTCAGCGGTACTCTACCTTAATAGCTTGTTCAAAGTTGAGCACTTTCCTGTTGACCTGGTTTCCAATCATTCCTGCGTCCATCTTAGGATCCATCATCTCTATCGCTGACATGGCCTCAAACAGACCAAACCTGCCACCACAGCAGAGTGTTTAGTGTCTGTTTTGTATGTGTGTTACAAAAGTTCAACAAACCTTGGATTGTAAAGACTGAACCCACAGCTGATGCATATAATCAATAGATCTAAGTCAAACATGGTCATGCCAAAAAACTGCATAGAGTTTGCATTTCACAGCAATTACTCTGTCTTATCAATGCTATTAAGTCTCTAAAACATAATTTAGACTTTGGGTATGGAAACCTATAGAAATCAGTGCTTATCGGTTTTTTGGCTGGCAGCCTGAGTGGAAAATGTTTTTTTTTTTTTGGTGTTTGAGTAAAATGACCCTTTAAAGTGTGAGTCTGCAAAAATATTTCGCTGTACTCACAGTTTGTCATGAAGCAACTCTCCTAGGTTCAACTCTGCATGAATAAAGCATGAGGACAAGAAAAAAGAAAGTGGAACACGTCAGTCCCTTTTATAACTGCACACATACCGTATGACCCACATACACAATCATAAATAGAGCCTATACCTTTACATGCTCCTTTGAATTCATGTGTAATGTCAACCCAGTTGGCATTGTTCTTCATCTTTTCTGGGATGCCCAGCCCCCAGCCAGCATCATCATCCTCAACTGCTGACTTCATCACCATGGTGACTACTGAAGAGAAACACAAAGAGGGCCAGGACAAAGTGTTCACAATATTAAAATAACGGAAACGTTTGTTTTGGGTCATTTAGGTCATTCACTGTTCACAAGCTGTAATAAACAGATCTCTGCCTTAGCCTAGCAAGAACTGCACAGGTGTAACTAATAACAGTAACGGTGGCTCTGATTTGGGCATTTCAATAAACCAGCATGAACAATAGCATTTCCCAACTCCCAAACCAGCACACCTAACTGGTATGAAACCATTATTTATGTTATTAATTAAACCTGTGTTTTAGAAGTCAAACTATCCACAGTAAGAAAACTCTATAAGACAAAACATCTTTACAAATCTAGCATTACATGATGAAAGTCATAGGTCCCAGTGATGTGAGTCAATGAAGAGCCTCTGGTCTCAAACATCGCAAAAGTTAAGCAGTTGGCTGTGTTTACACATATATTAATCATGAACTGAAAAATACACATTTACAGTACATCTTCATAATTATTTATTACATTCTTTCATTTTCCCAATTGTACATTCCAAAGTTGATAAACATTGTGCTGGTTTATTCATGCAATGTAATCCTTCCATATATAAACAAAAAATAATTTACAAAAATGCGCAATACAATGCAATATGTGGGCTAGATCTCTGCATACACAGTGAACAGCCATGGATGTTACGGTCCAGTGTAGTTTTCGGGGCTCAGTCATAAATAAAGCTTATTGCTTCCCAGCATTGAACTCCTATTACTGCTTTTTCATGGCATCTAAACACCATGCCAAAACATTATATAGGCAATAATGTCATATTTTACATTATTTACATGTAGATGTGATGACCTGAGAACAAACTTCCAATCTCTATTTATATCATCCAGGTTACTTGCTAAACATTGATGTTTATAGGATGTATATTATGATCACTATGGCAACAATGAAGGATTAACATAATGCTCTGTGAACTCACTTGCGAAGTTAGAGCCTTAAAAGGTGTAAACTGCACCCTTGAGTGCACTGGAAAATTTCAGCCTTTTAAACCAAGAACATGTCAGCTCTGTGATGGCTAGTAAGATTTCTGTATGACTGATTTGATGAAGCTTAATAATTAGGTACAAAAAGTCCTCACGCACGTCATCAGTTCCCTTCCCCTTTGACTCAGTTTTCACCCCCAAAAACCTCCCTCTTCCTGTTTTCTCTCATTGTTTGGATAGGAACTACTTGGGGAGGTCATGAGGAGAGTCTTGACTCTTCTGGTTCTCACCCGTCTTCCTGCCACCAGCTGACACTATCCATCATCATACCCTTCCATCTATTCGTCACAAATCGTCACCCCCCCCCATCCCTTCATCCCTAACCCCTCTTTCCTTCATCCCTCTTCCTCCCCTCAACCATTACCCCTCCTTCCTCCATCCCTCAGTCATCATCTAGGCTCTCTACTATCCATAACATTTGTTAGTATATTCGTCTTTAATCGAATAAGGATGGTATAGTTACATGAGTTCTATCTCTCAGATATCTTTAAATAGAGGTTTACTAATTGAGCTCTGAGGCGACAACTGCAGCCAGTGACATGTGTAAAATGCAAAATCGATTTTACCTGATCACATACAGATGAAATAATTACAGTTTAAACAAGATATTTATGCATTTCCTTCAGTCTGGCATTAGGAAGCATCTCACTGAGAGAAAGCTCAGCTAACAGTTACATGTGAAACAAGTACACGACAGTAACAGTGAGTAACAATCCTTCAGCTTATTTGAGTTAAACTCACTTTGTGCGGTTAACAAAAACATACAAAAACAATAAGAGCAGTTCAGGTAAGTCATGCATGGTACTAAAAGAAATTAGATGGCATGTTAGCTAGCTATCACCAACGTCAAAGTAGCATTTAACACCGTGTGCTAACAAGCTAATGTTGCTGTTTTCTGAGAATAAAGTCTGAACGTCTTCAGTTTGACAGCTTATTCAATTTGATCGAGTTTACAAAACACGAATACTGTCTTCACAAAGCCATATTTTAATTGTAAATTAGCACTTACCTTAGTATTTGTATTGATCATGAAGCTAATAAAGATCTCTTCAAAAGACTGTAAAGAATGGCGCATAGATTAGACGTCACAGGTCACTGTTAATCTGGGAAATGTAGTCTTTACATGTCATGATCGAGCCCAAGCTGCCAATCAACTGTCTATAACTTTAAATATGTCCAGCGGTGGTATAAATCTATATGATTATTATATTTTGGTGAAGGTTAGAAAGCACTTCATCCGGGAGGGCGCAATGCTCCTCCTAAATGTAAGCCAGTATCCTCTCTTAGTTGTTGTGCCTGGTAGGGAGCGCTTTATTTGCGTACTCTCGCGAGAATTGTACACTTGTTAAGCTCTGAGCAGGTTTGGGGACAGAAAACACTTTGGGTGAGGGAAAGATCATGGGAAACTATTATAAGTCTGTGATTTAGACAGCAAGTCTGTGCACCTAAAATAGCTATCCAAAACAAAGCTAGGTAAAGTCATTTACTTTTAGTTCTTTTTACAGAGCATAGGCTTAACTGCTTTCTCACATACTGCATGTTCCTTTTGAGAAGGTGAATTTAGAAATACTTTGGAAACAATTTTTTCAGAACAATTTACAAAACAACAATTTATGTATACTCAAGAATCTTTCAATAGAAGATATTCTACAAAATTACTGCCAGTAAAAAAAAAATACAAATGAACGTGTTTTAGCATTGAACAATCACCGGTATGTTGTTTTTCTATTGTCTATACTAGGCTTAACGTCGCACGTTTCTGGACCAACACTGACATTCGCTTTAAATGTACACATTTAAACATTATAATGTGGGTTCTGAATAAAGATTGTCCACAGATAATGAATAAAGTTATTCTGACAGTTAAAATGTTTATATTTAAAGCTCAATCAATAACTAATTTGAACTTAAGTTACATTTGCAAAAAATAATACCTACAAACCATTACAAAACGGATCAACGTAATATGAAATGGGAGATGATTTGTACTTGTTAAAAGTGGGACTATGTGAAACTCTAAAAACCCTCTACTTGTCATATGTATTTCAGTTTTAATTATTGTACTGGTATTATAAATCTATGTTGTTTTTTTTCTTTTTCTTCTCCTTTTCTTCTTTTCCTCTTCTTTTTCATTTATATCTCTTCTCGTTAGCCTAGTTGTTTGTATTTGTGTTGTGTGTGTGTGTGTGCGTCTGGGTTCCCCTTATACATGTCTATGCTCTGAACACGACCGAAGCAGAGAGGAACGTATTCTCGCGATGTTTCCGGACAGTCCCTGACAGTTGAGCTAGGGGCTGGTCTCATCACAACATCATCAGGGCGTTTCAGGCAACGTTCAAAAACAGTAGCAGTCCCCCTTATCGTGGAATTGGCCCTCCCTGAACGGGATAACAGTTCCTTTCCATCCAGGTTCGTAAAATCCTCGTTTTTGTTTGTTTTATACAGGCCTACTGCTTTAGCTAACACCGGCTTTGTGCTCTTTATTTAGCATTATTGTTAGCATATTCCTATGTTAGCTAGCCTGCTGCCGCAGACAGGCGGCCGTTAATGAGTGACTAGTTCAGCAGGTGCAGCGGACACCAGCCTCAGCTAGTTAGGTTATCTAACTCAGCATCTTGTAAATAAGCCTTGCCTAGCTGTTTACATTGCTAACAATAGCATACCGACAGTGACTAACCCGAATTTCCCTGCAGGATGAAGTTATGACAGTAGCTCCTCATGTTTTCTAAATGGATTTTGGAGGCAGCCCTATGGGGTTATTGTGGCCAGGCCACCATCTGTCCCATGTAAGCTGGCCTACTCAACATGTCAGTTGTACAGTTGCTTTGGAAAAGGCTTCAGAGAGATTATCCGTAACATAGAGGACCCTTTATGGTCTGATCAATAGTTAAATATGCTCCTCTTCAGCCCATAATGTACATACCAAGGCAGGTGTGCTCATCTGGTTGTACCTCTAAGAAAGGACGGAGGCCTTTTGCAGTCTGACTCTGCAAAATTTGGAGAAAAAAACCCCCCATTGGATTTAAGGCTACCCAGAATTGTTAAATGTGGAGCTGCAATAATTAATTGATTAGTTGTCAACTATGAAATTGTTCGCCAGCTATTTTGATGCTTGGCTTGAGTGCTTTTTTAAGGAAAAAAAATCTCTGTTTCTAGCTTCCTAAATTTGAACATTTTTTCTTTTCCCTTGGGGCTGGGCAATATATGAAGATATCATCTTAGACTTTGGACATTGTCATAATATGATATGGCATAAGTGTTGTCTTGTCCTGGTTTTAACCCTAACCCTAACCCATTAAAAGTAAAGTAATGTAATTTTCTGAACTTGCCTTTACCCACTTAGTAATTATATCCAGTGATTCTTATTTATCAAAAATGTCATTTTATTAATATTTTGTGAGGGAAAAAAATAGCTTAATATCGTTATCAAGGTATTTGGTTTAATATCATGATATATAATTTTGTCCATGTCGCTCAGCCTTAGTTTCTTTACTCCTCTATGACAGTAGACTGACTGTCTTTGGGTTTTGGACAGAACAAGACATTTGATTATGTCATATTGAGCTTTGGGAAACACTGATCAACATTTTACCATTCTCTGACCTTTTATAGACCAAACAGCTAATCAAGTAATCGGGAAAATAATCAGCAGATTAATCAATAGTGAAAATAATTGTTAGATGCAGCCCTATTTAAAAACTTGAAAAAGACTTTCAGCATCTTAATGTTGTGTTACTTTCTCTCTTTGTTTTATTGGTTTAGATTTTTAAAGGGACAGCTCACCCTAAAATCAAAAATACATATTTTTCCTCATACCTGTAGAGCTAGTTACCCATCTAGATAGTTTTGGTGTTAGTTGCTGAGATTTGGTGATATTGTCCGTAGAGATGTATGTCTTCTTTCGAATATAATGGAACTAGATAGCATTTGGGTTGTGGTCAAAGCAGAAAAAAAAAAAAACATTTGGAAAAACTCAAAAGCCATTTCTTTCCAGAAATCATGATTACTCAGGATAATCCACAGACCTTGTTGTGACCAGTTTTATGTAGGAACTGTTTTCTTTCTACTGTCAGCCAGCCGTGTCACTACACAAAATGATAATCTGCTCATGGATGAGAGGCTTCTGCTTGTGACAGCATAGGATGTAAACATTAATAGTGTCCTCCACGGTTCATCCATGAGTAAATGCACAAATTCCTCTGCATGGTGATGCGGTTAGTGGGTGTAGTTCAGTAGCAAGAAAATAGTTACTACATGAAACTGCTTACAACAAGGTGTGTGGATTATCTTAATAACCAGATCACGATTTGTGGGCAGAGACATTACTGTTGAGATTTTCAAAATTTACTTTTGTTTTTGCGCTTTTAGCACCACAAGGTGAGTCCCAGTTTCATATTGTATTCGAGAGAAGGCAGACCTCTCTATAGCTGATATTTCCAAAACTCTGCAACTCACACCAAAACAATCTTGATGGATAAATGGCACTACAGGTAAGTGGGAAATATATATTTTTGAACAAACTTTATCTGGCACTCGTGATATTGACAGCTTTAAATATTACAGCAGCATTGTTTATGACTCATTTTACCTCAGCCCATAAATGCTCCTGTATTCACCCTGACCTAATCTAAACTCTTGGGAGACCTGTGGAAATGCAATACACTCAGCTGTAGTCACTTTCTAGACATTTTTGCTGAATGATGCAGCTTTTTTTTCTTTGAAGTAGGCTTTAGCCCATTTTCATTTGATGTAATGCAGCTGAGCACCAGTATTCCCTTTTTCAAAGCTGTGTTCAAATTACTTTGCCTACAACCCTTTTGTGTCTAGACATTTGAGATCTGCAGCATGTAGGGCAGTGGCAGCCCCTTTTGTTTTGTGTAAAATCAGTCAGGAGATTCTATGCATCTGATAGAAGCCCTGTACTGGTACAGTTAATATGACCCATCTATGTGCAGCGGCAGGTTGTCCTAGCACTCACTGCTGGACAGGTACACTCAATTTACAGGGAGGTAACAAAAACAAGACAGTAAAAGTGTTAATATTCCCTTAACGAATCACTAATTTGTTACAGAGCTAACACACATGATCAGATCAACACCTTAACAGCTATGGATACTTTAAATTTCTTGTCGTCTGGTTTTGGCATAGTTGCAGAGCTGACTAGAGCCTGAGATTACAACAGAGGGGGTTCAGTGGGATCTCTTTTGACACATGGGGCAAAGGTTGATTTAGCTCATTTCTAAAATTGTGCAGAATGTTTATGCTTGTCCATTTTGTCAATGAGGTCTTTGTTTTCTTTCTCTTGCAGACGACATGAACTGTTGATGTGGTAAAAATGAACAAACCCAAAATGGCCACAGAGAAAGGGTGAGTTGCTTTGCTATTTCAAGCTGAATAAGTGCAATTTAATTTGTATACATAAACACACATGCAGGTTGTGACACGTTTGTATCTGTTTTTGTGTGAAAGCTGCTCTGTCACAACCATCTTTTCATGAAGTCTCTCTGAGTGCTTATCTACCCTCCCTGATGTGATCCTGCTCCTGTGCTATTTTACTTTTTACCTGTCTGTTTATCCCTGCTATTTGTCAGTGTTTGTGCAACATAGCAGATAATTAGGTGGCCTTGCTTTAACCTTTCCATATGTATTTGTCGTGATGCCTAAAAATAACTACACTCATTATTAATGTAGCAGACTTGGGGATAAAACATTTCAGGGTATTTGTCCTTCAAGTTTGTATCTTTATAATTTATTAATTTTCTAGTTGATCTGTGTTCATCTTTCTGACTTACACAGTTTGTTTATTTAGGCTTTACTTCTCCTGCGGTGTTTTCTTTTGTCCATACTTACATCACTTTATCATTCTTTCCATTTTTTTCAGTTTTTTCTTTTTCTGTTTCAGCACACAGTCTGTCTCTGTCTTTATAAGGACATATGAGAAACTCAGCTCCTCTGGGTATAATCACAGAGTTTTGATTCCCTCTCCCATGTTTGCCGTTGCTGTACCAACAACTGACCTCTAACCTTGTGTTTCCAGCTGAGTGCCGCTGTGCTAAGGTTATAAATGGGGGATGGGTCACTTTCCCAAAAATAGTGAAGCACTAGGAGACTGCCTCAGTATTTTAAACATGCATTGCAAACTTGTAATTTTTTAAGCACCTCGCCATGTTACAGAAAATGACATTTTTCACGTTTATTATTACTCTGTTATTGACTCACTGTGGGCATATAAGGGAATTCATGCATAAGAGGGGCTGCTTTATGTTTGTTCTCCAGTGTCACCCAGTGCTAGCTACTTTGGCTCACTTGTGTGATAAAACAGATCCATCCTTGTCTTATAATCCTAGACACAGAGCAGGAATCATAAAAGATTTCCACTTACTGTGTTTGTAAATGCAGCTTCATCAATTGGTTGTCAGCAGAAGAAGAAAATGTCAAAATTCTCTGATTTCAGCTTCTTAAATGTGAACATTTTCTGGGTTCTTAAGTATTCTATGACAGTTAACCGAATATCTTTAGGTTGTAGACAAAACAAGACAGTCTTGGGTTTTGGGAATTCAGTGATTAACATTTTTTACCATTTTCAGACATTTTATAGACCGGACAACTGATCAATTAATCTGTCAATCACAAACAATACGGTTGACAAGGAAAATAATTGTTAGATGCAGCCCTGTTATGCTATGTGAGATACTCATCTGCCCTCTCCAGCAGGACTTGAATATGCAGTTATATTCTTTCTTCATTTATCCTTTTTACAAATGCCTATACAGGAATGCATTTATAAATTAAATTATCCTTGTACATGCAGTCTTCCTAAATGTAAAAATGTGTGTGTTTTCCAGTGTACCCAGTAACTCCAGGGTAGTCATGCTCCTGGGCCAACTGGAGAGGATGAATGGAGAGGCCATGGTGAGGGATGTTGAAACGGCAAGACAGATCACTGCAAAGATACTTCATCTCATACAGACACAGGGTGAGAGCAAACACACACACACACACACACACACACACACACACACACACACACACACACTTGTGCACGCACAGACACACAGATACTGGCGCACACAGACACAGACCCAGACCAGGGGATGATATATTAGCAGTGCTGCCACCTCTTGGTACTTGCCTCTGTAATGAAGACTTAAATTGCATTGTTGGCAGTGCCTCCTACATGCATAATATTAATGCACTGTGATATGTTATTGTAGTGTCCATTTGTCAAAAATCAAATCACACTTATAATCAAAGGGCTGCTGCTGCAGCACAATGGGCATGTAATGTACACAGGCAAAAGATGTCCATTGTCCATGCAAAGTTTCTGTGTTTTGTGTGGTTTATTTCTCAAAAAACAAGCAAGCAAACAAAGGAGCAAAGACACCATGGTTCCTGCATGCCCCTCTTGCTCTGATTAAAAAACTTCAAGGCCCACCCAGGTGCATGCTGGTCCTGTGCCTGCCTTCCTACTTACATGACCTCAGGTGCCCACAGTTTAATCAATTTGGGTCATTCCAGACTAAGATTTTTTTCAGTCGAATCAGATTTGGCCATCCAATACAAATATTCAATAATTCATTCCTTTTATTTTCACAGTTTACTGCCTGTCACACTGTTGCATCGCTCTGTGTACAATGATGCAGCTAAAAAAAAACAAATTTACCAATCAGTTGTTTCACCTTCTTTCATCAGTTAACCACCAGTGCATGTTGTCACTAGGATTTTTTTTAATTGTGCACAGGCTAATGTTAAAATATATTCATGATTCCCCTTATTTATAACTCCTCATTTAAATGTTCTCCCTGTGCATTTTTGTAAGCTTCTTTCTGTTTTATCTTGTTATTGTAATGCTCACTGACTGACGGATAAAAACCTTGAATGAACCTCAGTTCACTGAGCGGTCTGTGACTAATAATTTGAATCTTCGACCATCAGGGGACATATCTAGAGACAATATAGCCTAAAATTGCTGTTTTACATAACTTCAAACTACACCACATACAAATAAAGGTCTGTGCAAAGGCCTCTGTTAGTTAGTTTCTGAGTCTAGGAAAGTAGGGAAAGCAGTCAAATTCCTCAACACTACTGTACCTCTGAATTACCTCTTTAACCATATCACTCATATTTAGGCTATTCTATATGATCTCCTTTTCTTAATGCAGTGACTAAGGTAATATTTTTCAATTTCCATTCACTAAGCATCCCCTGAAAATGCTTGGGCTCTCACTTTGCGAACTAATGCAATAGACGATAGAATAGAAGATTAGACATACTAACATCTCTGCTCCACACACACACATCTATCCACACATCTCCAAAAAATATGATGTAACCCACACCATAACGCCCCCCACACAGTGTCTGGTCAGAGCAGTGGTGGTTTCAGGTTGATATTGGCTAACCTACTTGGCGTTAAGGGCAGACACTGATAGGCACAGATCTCCTACATGTTAATTTAGAGAAATTTATTATTGCACTACAGTTGTTGGACTCTCACAGTAGACAGTAAAAAAAGTACCAAAATTCAGCAGGAACAGAAATATAGTCATTTTTATTCCTTTTCCTCTGTATGAACAGAATGAATGTTAAGAGAGCCCTCCAAATACATTTCTTTTATGTTTTATTCTATTTATGTTTTTACTTTTACAACAGGAGATGGTGTAAAGTTTTGCAGTCAGTTGTGGTCTGCTCAAAATAAACGAAAAAAGATAGTCTTGTACATGTGTGAGCTTTTGTTACTTTTTCCCCACTGTACCGAAAACGTACCGAACCGTGACCCCCACACCGAGGTATGTACCGAACCGTGACTTTTGTGTACCGTT
>JAJHUR010096837.1:0-14966 GCA_027495735.1 Lutjanus campechanus
GGGGCTTTCTTGGCTGCGGGGGCCTTCTTGGCCGCTTTCTTGGGGCTCTTGACTGCCGCCTTCTTGGGGCTCTTGGCTGGTTTCTTGGCCGCCGCGGGTTTCTTGGCCTTCGGGGCCTTCTTAGCGGCCGCTGGTTTCTTTGCCGGCTTGGTCTTTTTAGGCGTCGCAGCTTCCTTGGCCGCGGGCTTCTTGACTTTAACAGCGGCTTTCTTTGCGGGCTTCTTGGCCTTTTTCGGCTCCGCTGCCTTCTTGCTCATCTTGAAGGAGCCGGAGGCCCCGGTCCCTTTGGTCTGGACCAGAGTCCCCCTCGCCACCAGCTTTTTGATGGCAGTTTTGACGCGAGCCTTGTTCTTGTCCACATCATAACCTCCTGCGGCCAGAGTCTTCTTGAGGGCGGCAG
Organism: Lutjanus campechanus; assembly: GCA_027495735.1. Taxonomy (NCBI): domain Eukaryota; kingdom Metazoa; phylum Chordata; class Actinopteri; order Lutjaniformes; family Lutjanidae; genus Lutjanus; species Lutjanus campechanus. The sequence goes on from JAJHUR010096837.1 coordinate 401, forward strand.
CGGACACACCGCCCCGCTCCTTGGATGCGGCTACAGCTTTAACGAGGAGATCGCTGACGCTGGGGCCAGCCTTCCTCGGTTTGGAAGCCTTCTTCTTTGCTGCTTTAGCCGGAGCGGCGGCTGGAGCTGGAGCTACTTCTGCCATTTTCTCTTTAGTGTTCTCTTCCAACACGGGACAATATGAGAGTCTGACTGGACTGTAAAGACTTTCCACCGCAGGAAGCTGTACTTAAACGCAACATGAGAACCGTGGAGACTCAAGCCAGCCAGTTGGTCCTCTGTGCAGTCTGATTGTCGGGTCACTTGTGTTTTCTCTTCATCGATAAAAGAGTGAAAAGTAAAAGTGAGAGAAGTGTTGAAGGCTGACAGTAAAGGAGCTGATAGCGGACGTGTGTCTCTTCATATTGAAGTCATGTAGAGCTCTGATGTTCTCTGCATTTTGATTGGGGAGCCTCAAAAATTCGCACATTCACGGTCGTATCCAGCACTGCTCAGCGACTTTTGCCACTTATTTCTCTCCTAAAATATTTGAAAATACATCAAAGCTCCATTAAAAGCAGTTTTTCATCTGGTCCGCGTGTTTGTTCGGGGACTGAAAGTAAAAATAACCATCTGTTGGTGATCAGTTTGTAATAAAGTAAACTTATTCTGGTAGCAGCAAACACACTGACGATGGCTGAGGCTTAAGGTGCCTGACTTCCTGTCAGAGCTGCTTACTCTGTTTTCTTCTACCGAGGAATAGTTTTAATTTAAATAAACTGTTAATAATTCTGATATTAATGAACAAACATGTTTTTAAATTAACTATTTTAAATTAAATTAACTATATAGATGAATGTTGACTCTTAAAATTTTAAAATTATACAAACACTCTGACCTGTTGTTTCAGACAGTATGGGTTGATCAGTGTGTAAAAGTTAATTAGCCTATTTTGATATTATTGGGGGCAGCAGTGCAAAATTTTCATAATAAATTATATTAATCTTTTTTTAAGGCCCAGGTTGAGTGAACTTTAAGACACCAATATTAAGATGTACAAATGCTATACAAACGACAATTTATTAGAATAATATAAAATAAAAATGAATATACATTTGCAGAAAATGCAGCTTGTGCAAGCACCCTGGACAGCTCCCTCATGTTACCTGATCTCCAACAAACCTTTTAACACCGTGGTCTCCTCATTTCTTTATTCTTTCTTGTTTTTGTTTTGTTTTTTGCTTGTTTGTTTTTTTTTACTTAAGTGCTGAGTCGAGTGTCTGTTGGCTGTTCTCTTCATTCTCTTTTCTTTTTTCTTAAATAAAATACCAAAGTTTATTATTCAGTCATTCATATAACAATAATTATTCAAAAGATGCACAAGATGAGCAACATATTTTTTATAAAAAACAAAAAGAACATGAACTGCAAAGAAGCACACACTGATTCACCAGAGACTTACAGGAGAGCTGTGTTAAATACAGAGAAGATAATAAAATACACTGAGCAATAATAACAAATAGAATCGATTAGTATTCACTGAGGCGAGAACTGCTTGTGTTTGCTCTATCCACTGACAAGCTGTTGTGGTCTGCCATACTTCTGTTTGTGAACAGATCTTGTTCATTGTTTACAAACTGTAAAATGGTTTATACAATCATTTTAAAATGTTGGTCATTTCTTGACATTTGGGCTCTAAATCATTGGCTGTAGCATGGAAAAACACACTTACAGTTTCTGTGTTTTTAAGATTATAGCATGCAGACTTGGTTATTGATGTGATATGGCTTTTACAGTATGATCAAATACTTAAATAAAGGTAACTGGTATTACTGTAGATTACTTCCCAATGAGTCTTTCCCTCCTGAGCCCTATCCTCAACTAACAGAAAATGTTGATTTAATCACTTGTATTACAATAATAAACAAGAAATACAGTGAAACCACTCACCTTTATTAAGTCTTTGATCAGAGTTTACATTTTTCCACATTTTATTCAAACATAATTAACTTAAAATTATTTTCAATGAATAGTTTCCTAGTTTCATGAAAGTCCTCAAGCTTAGAATTAACTAATGCTTCAGTAGTAATTAAAGGGCGTATTTTGCTTTACTAAAAAGTTGTACGAGCCCTGAACAAACAATTATTATTGTTTAAACCTTTACTAAATGTTTCATTTAATTTTTCTTTCAATAAGTCCAGTGTGCATATCCCTCCTTTGTTGCAGCCTATAAGTCGGTCATAATAAACACAACAAAAATCCATCCTTGTTTGAGGGGTCGTCAAGTTTGAACATAATTAAATGTAAAAATTGAACTGACAGTAAAGGCACAGAGGTAATAATCTCATAAAGAGCGTTCAAGAGGTTTGGTCCTTTATTTCTATAGTAAATTTCCTGTGAAAATTATGGCCTCTTGAATTTTGTAAGAAGAAAAAAATATGCAATTATTAACTGCAATCAAAATGAAACGCACAGCCCCTTTCTGGACTGCTCCACAGTACAAGAGGTCTGGTCAAGGCCTTTGTATCATGTTCAATCTCAATTACAACTTTGTCATGGATTCCTGTAAAAGATGCCCTTTTTAACTTAGCAGCACTGAATAATTAAAATTATGGACAACCAGACTGTTACTGCTACATGGTCATCTAAGCTGACCTCCTGAGGAAAACCTAGGATGACCTTCTCTGGAACATACTGAAAATTTTATTATAAAGACTTACAGAAACTTTTATCTGTAAGGATGTTATTACTTTGCACATTAAAGTGTGTGTGTGTGTGTGTGTGTGTGTGTGTGTGTGCGTGCATTGATATACTGAATATTTCTGTTTTCATCCTTGTGAAATTTTAACTGTCATAACTTAAAACAAAAAAAAGGATAAAATATCTGATCAGTGCTCCGTCTCTTAGCTCTGTGGCATTTATCCTTATTTTAGTTCTTTTGAACCTCCTCCTTAAGAGGAGATTTTTGATATTCTTGGCAACCTAAAAAATTCTGCCCCAGGCCATGATGAAATTAACACACTTCTATTAAAAATGGTTATCTCAACTATCATCAGTTATCAGGCCTGATAACTCATATATCTTTTTAAAATTTCCTTAGCCAAAAGTATTGTCCCAAATGAGTTAAAAATAGCTAAATTAATTCCCTTCTTTGAATCAGGTGATAGTGTTATAGTGATAGTGTTTTTACTAATTACAGGTCAAGACCAATTTCTATCCTGCCTGCATTTTCAAAAATACTTGAAAAAAATGCTTATAAGAGGATTTTTAGAACATTTAAATAACTATAACAATTTGTATGAGCAAGAAGATTTTGCAAGAATTACTCAGCATAGATGACTTTTCTACAACTTACTGATAAGATTACATCAGCTCTAGTGAACAATGAATACAGAGTAGGATTTTTTCTGGAATCAATTATCAAAAAGCCTTTGATACAGTCAATCATTCATTTTTAGTAGCCAAATTAAGCTCCTATGGCTTTCAAGGTTCAGTATTCAATTGGTTTTGTGATTACCTAGGAAACATAAAACGGTGTGTATCAGTCTAGAAAAGGTCCTCTCATAAAGCTAACATCCTGTGTGGGGTCCAACAAGGGGTCAATCCTTGCCCTCCTTCTTTATCTTGTTTATATAAATGATTTGGCTTTTGTTTCTGAAAAAATTACTAAAACTGCTTGACAGGAAAACTGACCCGCTGCAGGATGTCTGGTAAGAACTTAACTAGAGTCTGAGTTTACCATCCAGAAATGTTTATTTGAGGTGACAGAGGAATATGGCATGTGAAGTTGTAGGTGGTTCTGCAATACAAGAAAAAAGAAAAATGTACATAGGCATCGGTATAATTCATCATTACACAGGCCATAACATATCTTCGTACAGAAAATTTACATGACTCTATGTGGAAAATACAGGCCATTGACTGTGACTGTTGTCAATAGCAGACCATATATTGCAGCCATCAGCATATATAAAACAATACAAAAAGTAGGTGCATCAATTTACATGTACTAAAGGCTGTCGACACACCACAGGAGACATAGCAATATAATGCACATAAATGCAAAATATTAACAAAGGATTATTTACACCTATTACAAATTACATTTTCCGAGAAAAAATAGCGATATGCTCCTTTAACAGCTGATCAAAGCTCAACGTCACCACTGGCGCCGGCTTGTCTCGACAGCACTTATTTATGTAAGTACACAAACTATATCACAATACAGATATGAACATATGACTGCTTGCTATAAAGTTTCTTCATATCCATCAACACAGCAAGAGCGATGTGATGTTTCATAGGGTCAAGGCCAGGCAGTGTATACATACTGAAACATGATTGTGAAGTTTTAGTTGTGAGAAGAGACGTGCAATACGCTGGTATTATTCTGGTTTTAGGAGCATACTTTGAACATGTAAACAGCAAATTCAGAATATGCATCTCTGTTTGGGTTTTTCACAGCAGTTTGCGACACGCAACCTCTTACACCCTGTGCTGTAAACAAACCAACTAGGCAACAGTTTGCAAGGCTGGGGTGGAGATGCATGCACAAAAGAAAATCTCAAAGTTGAGATTGGATTGAGAAACACACCTAAATAACATTATTTTAACTTTTGATATCAACATGTGCTTAATATGCTTAACTCATCATGTAGGTGATTAAATATATGAAAAGGTGAGCCTGTGCATGGTAAAAACAAGTCTGCCACCAATGCAAAACTTATACTATATACTTTTTCAGAGTCACCTCCCCATATTAATAGAACATACTTATATACTATAAATGCCTTTTCACCTCAGTTTGTCAATAAAATGGTCAGAACATGTGCTCCTGATTTAAGTTTAATGTATTTTAAAGAGGAAATAAGAGCTCTTCATTACTGGAAGATGTTACGCTGATTAATGTATTGGCACACAACTATATATGCCCAACATAAAGCTAGGGTAGTTATGACAGTCTTATATTTTCATCAATTATTTGTTCAGTTTTGTATGAAAAAGACACATATGTCCATGTATATTATCAGCCATACCTTCACATACTGAAGTTTAAAAGGGAGTAAACACTTTGAAATGTTGTAATAAGTTAAAAGTAGGAACAGTGAGATTGTAAGATGGCTGGTGGACACGAGCACCGTCAAACACTTGGGGAAGAGGTAACAGATGAAGGAGCTGTCCAGGGTACTTGTGCTGATACATGATTCTAATAATTTGTCTTTTGTTACATAACACATGTAAGGGAAATTATCTCAACTACACCTTTTAATATCAGTTCTTCTGCACTGCTGTGCTGCCCCCAGTAATACAAAACCAGGGTAACTTCACTGTACTGTAGGCTGCTAGAGTTTGTTTGGTTTTTTGTTTGTTTGTTTGTTTGTTTGTTTTTTAATCAAATTGCTTTTACAAAACTGCAGGGGAAAAGGAAGTCATTTTGTTCTCATACCGTACATGTCACTGTCTGAGGTGAGAATAATTTTCATATTATTCAATGATAAAAGACTGACCTTGACAGTAATGTTACTATATTCCACTCTTAAGGTTGCATCTCCTTCATTCTATTATCTACAGTAAAATTAAATGTGTTTGTATAATTTGGCACAAAAGCACATATATTACTGTAGTTTCCAGGATATAAATTACCTTATTTTCTGTTATTGCTACCCACTAGCTGAAGCATGCTAAAGGGACAGTTCACAAAAATACATATTTTTCCTCTAGCCAGTAGTACTACAGTATTTATACATCTAGATTGTTTTCTTGCAAGTTGCCTAGTTTTGGAGATATTTGCTGTAGACATTTGATGATACAAGTCCTGTGGTTATCAAGGTGCCAAAAAATACATTTGAAAAACTCAACAGCAATGTTTCTGTCCAGATATCATGACCCTGTTACTCAAGATAATTCACAGACCTTGTCATGAGCAGTTTCATGTAGGAACTACTTTCTGTCTGCAGTAGAATCTACCAGAACGACTTTATAATTTTTTTGGAACTACTTGGTCCATGTTGTGCATACAGGCAGATGGCAAATAAAAGGAAAATGTAACACAGGTAACCATATCCCAGGAATGTAAGTCTCTTATAACTTCTGTGTCAGAGTATTTTTGTTTTGTACAATATACAGTCACCTTTAATGATAAAAAATGTGTTTTAATTAAGTTTTAAGTGTAAATAATGAAACGGAACAACTATATAAATTATATTATTTGTTCAGGGTTTGTAGAGCTTTTTGCATTCCCTAAGTGTAAGCTTTGGGACTCACATGAAATTGGAAACATATTGATTGAAAATAATTTCAAGTTATGTTCTGATAAAATGCTAAAAAAAAAAAAAGAAAAAAAAAAAGTAAACTACAATCAAAACCTCAATAGAGGTAATTTGCATCACTGCATTTTTTTTTCTTATTGTAATACAACAACTTTCTATTAGGTTAGCATCATTTATTCGTAGGGCTCAGAAGGGAAAGACTTGTTTGAAAGTAATATACAGTGATATCAATTACCTTTTTAAGTAGCCATATCAGATCAAACAAAATCTGAATATTATTATCTGGTAGATAGATAGATAGATAGATAGATAGATAGATAGATAGATAGATAGATAGATAATTGTTTAGAAGCTGAATGTCAAGAAATAACAAACATTTCAAAATAATTATATTTATAAATCTTGAATTAATCAAATATAAATTGATTTAGAATGTCTAGAATATATTACACAACAAAAAATGCCTTGCATTCCTTGGCACTTTGGTTCCATCTTGCATGTATGTGTATTGTAAACTCAGAAGAAAAAAGAGGGAAGAAAGAGGGTCTCTTCGTTATATCAAATGCTCAGTCTCGAGCATCACAACTCAGCCAATCCTGTGCGAGCAACTGCACAAAATCGTTTGCATCGAGCATAGTAAGCCAGCGCCCCGATCCCTTTTTGGCTACTCGTGTTAGGAAAACTACCTGTAGCTACAATGCCTGAACCAGCGAAAGCGCCTAAGAAGGGCTCGAAGAAAGCCGTCTCTAAAGCCGCTAAGAGCGGCAAGAAGAAGAGGAGGCCCAGGAAGGAGAGCTACGCCATCTACGTGTACAAGGTGCTGAAGCAAGTCCACCCCGACACCGGTATCTCCTCCAAGGCTATGGGCATCATGAACTCGTTTGTGAGTGATATCTTTGAGCGCATCGCCGGTGAGGCCTCCCGTCTGGCTCACTACAACAAGCGCTCCACCATCACTTCCAGGGAGATTCAGACCGCCGTCCGCCTGCTGCTGCCCGGTGAGCTGGCCAAGCACGCCGTGTCTGAGGGAACAAAGGCTGTGACCAAGTACACTAGTTCCAAGTAAAGCGGGCACGTTTACTTTAAACAGCATAAAGGTCCTTTTCAGGGCCACATACCACTTTTACTAAGAGTTCTGTTCCGACTTCTGATTATATTGGAAACTATCTATCAACCATTTTCGCAAAATAGCTTGACAACATTGACAAAATGTAGATATACAGGAGTCCTCTATAAAGGTTAGAAAACAGAGTGAATCTACCATGAAATACACATTTTAATTTGATTTTCGTCTGTCTGTTGTATTAAATGTAATAGTAAGGGAAAGAAAAATGTAAAAGGGCTATAAAATGACAAATATGAAATGTATATTTTTAAATTGCATAATTCATAAATAAATTAAATATGAAACGAGATATCTTTCAACATTTTATGTTTTGCCACAATTTGTCTTCCTCGGTTTTCTTCTTACAGGTTTACTGTACTACCATGATAGAGGATATTTTAAGGATAAGGATCATTTACTCCTAATTTTAGAATAATCTAATGTGTGCCGAATAATCCGTATATACTTTTTGAATTAGGAACAAGCTCATTAATGATATGTGGGTGGCTCTTAAAAGAGCCTTTATATCAAGATTTTAATTGAGACTGATGACAGCTCACTTCTTCTTGGGTGCTGCCTTCTTGACTTTGGGCTTGGCGGCCTTCTTTGGGGGGGCCTTCTTGGTTGCGGGGGCTTTCTTGGCTGCGGGGGCCTTCTTGGCCGCTTTCTTGGGGCTCTTGACTGCCGCCTTCTTGGGGCTCTTGGCTGGTTTCTTGGCCGCCGCGGGTTTCTTGGCCTTCGGGGCCTTCTTAGCGGCCGCTGGTTTCTTTGCCGGCTTGGTCTTTTTAGGCGCCGCAGCTTTCTTGGCCGCGGGCTTCTTGACTTTAACAGCGGCTTTCTTTGCGGGCTTCTTGGCCTTTTTCGGCTCCGCTGCCTTCTTGCTCATCTTGAAGGAGCCGGAGGCCCCGGTCCCCTTGGTCTGGACTAGAGTCCCCCTCGCCACCAGCTTCTTGATAGCGGTCTTGACACGCGCCTTGTTCTTGTCCACATCGTAGCCTCCGGCGGCCAGAGTCTTCTTGAGGGCGGCCGCGGACACACCGCCCCGCTCCTTGGATGCGGCCACAGCTTTAACGAGGAGATCGCTGACACTGGGGCCAGCCTTCCTCGGTTTGGAAGCCTTCTTCTTTGCTGCTTTAGCCGGAGCGGCGGCTGGAGCTGGAGCTACTTCTACCATTTTCTCTTAGTGTTCTATTCCAACACGGGACAAGACAAAAGTCTGACTGGACTGTTAAGACTTTCCACCGCAGAAGGCTGTACTTAAACGCAACATGAGAACCGTGGAGACTCAAGCCAGCCAGTTGGTCCTCTGTGCAGTCGGATTGTCGGGTCACTTGTGTTTTCTCTTCATCGATAAAAGAGTGAAAAGTAAAAGTGAGAGAAGTGCTGAAGGCTGACAGTAAAGGAGCTGATAGCGGACGTGTGTATCTTCATATTGAAGTCACGTAGAGCTCTGATGTTCTCTGCATTTTGATTGGGGAGCTTCAAAAACTCGCACATTCACGGTCGTATCCAGCACTGCTCAGCGACTTTTGCCACTTATTTCTCTCCTAAAATGTTTGAAAATACATCAGAGCTCCATCAAAAGCAGTTTTCCAGGTGGTCCGCGTGTTTGTTCGGGGACTGAAAGTAAAAACAACCATCTGTTGGTGATCAGTTTGTAATAAAGTGAACTTATTCTGGTAGCAGCAAACACACTGACGATGGCTGAGGCTTAAGGTGCCTGACTTCCTGTCAGAGCTGCTTACGGTGTCTGTTTTCCTGATATTAATGAACAAACATGTTTTTAAATTAACTATTACAAAGATTAATGTTAAATATTAAAATTGCAAAATTATGCAAACACTCTGACCTGTTGTTTCAGACAGTATTAGTGAATTGGTATGCAAAATTTAATGTTACTCTGGTTTGATATTATTGGGGGCAACAATGCAAAATATTAAAATAAATTATATTAAATTTTTCGTACATATGTTGAGTAGATTTTAAGAGACACCTGTATGAAAAGGTATACATTATTAATTATACATACAAGTTTTTGTTACATTAATGCTATGTAACAAAGACAAATTATATGAATAATATAAAATAAAAACGAATATACATTTGCAGTAGCAGGAACCTACAAACACTGTAGTCTCTTCCCATTTCTACCAGCCTTCAAATATTCTGACTGTTTTAACAATGAGCATGTCATTGTTTGCTTCCTTTGGAAAAATAATGCTCATGACTTTCAGTATTTAAACATTTTGCTGATATGTGTGGACTCAGTGTCTTTTTTTCTGGTCCTGTGGCTGGCTGCTGAAAACAAACGGTGGATGAAAGTATCAGCACTGAAAGGGGGTTCTGTGGGATGCAGTCCCAACCTCGCCTGCTGGCTAGAATGAACCATCGTGGAAATATCCTACTTTCTTTTTTAAATAATCTCAAACAGTTTCTGTTTAAGCGCTTGTGAGAGCATTATTTTGTTTTACCTGAAACGTAAAATGCTTAAGTTTAAAGGATAGACTTTTATGGTTGCCAGGCACATGCAGATATAGCCCAGATGGTGTTCAATCAAAAACTCTTTTGGCCTCTAACCAGATAAGTGCCCTTTTGAAAGACTTTTTTTTTTTCTATTTTATTTTCTAATTTTCTGTTTTTGTTTTTTAATTTGGGACATGGAATTCATTCTCAATTTAAAGCATGTTCTAATACCCACACCTACACTTGATTCTATTCTGAGAGGCCACACGAGCCCCTGTCTCTCTTTGTACTCATTTATTCTTGGTGCACGTCTGGGGTGCTCTTCTTGACATGACCATGCAAATCCAACTCCCTGCAGAGCAGCATGATCCACAAGTCTCCCTGACCCCTGATAACAACACTTAGTTCACCTCAGCATTATTTGTCACTGCTGTGACATTAGACCATTATTAAAATATCCCAGTACAGCCAGACTAACATAAAGCAACATTAATATTAACAAGCTGGTAAAATAGTGTCAGAAAAATCTAGATCAAATCAATATTTGATGTGACCACTCTTTTCCTTCAAAACAGCATCAGTTCCTCAATGTTCACTTGCACACAGTTTTTGAAGGAACTCGGCAGGTAGGTTCCAAACATCTTGGAGAACTAACCACAGATCTTCTGTGGATGTAGGCTGCCTCAAATCCTTCTGTCTCTTCATGTAATCCCAGACAAACTTGATGATGTTGAGATCAGGGCTCTGTGGGGGCCATGCCATCACTTCCAAGACTCCTTGTTCTTCTTTAGGCAAGGCAAGGCATCTTTATTTATATAGCGCATTTCATACCAATAGGCAACTCAATGTGCTTTACATAAAGACGGAACATTTAACAGTAAGAGCAGAAAATGTAAAAAGAAGAGAACATGCAAAAACATTTTAAAAAATTTAAAAATTAGAAATTTCAAATATTTAAAATACAGTTAAAAGAAAGAAAGAGAAAAATATATAGGAAGTACAAGAAAGAGTGCAAATCCAAAAATTATAATTTAAAACTCTTAAGAGCTCAGCCATACGCACATGAAAAGAGAAACGTTTTTAACCTGGATTTAAAAGTGCTTACAGTTGGGGCTGATTTCAGTTCTGCTGGTAGTTTATTCCAGTTGTGTGCAGCATAACAGCTAAATGCTGCTTCACCATGTCTAGTTTGTACTCTGTGCTCCACTATCTGACCTGAGTCAGTAGATCTCAGAGCTCTACTGGGTTTATACTCTACTAACATGTCCTTCATGTATTCTGGACCTAAACCATTCAGTGATTTGTAGACCAGTAGCAGAACTTTAAAATCTATTCTGTAGCTGACTGGGAGCCAGTGTAAAGTCTTAAGAACAGGGGTGATGTGCTCTGATCTCTTTGTTCTGGTTAAAACTCTAGCTGCTGCATTCTGAATGAGCTGCAGTTGTTTAATACTTTTTTGGGGGAGTCCAGTCAGAAGACCATTACAGTAGTCAAGTCTGTTGGAGATGAAAGCATGAATCAACTTCTCCTGATCTTTTTTGGACATGAAGCCCTTGATTCTTGATATATTCTTCAGTTGGTAAAAGGCTGTTTTGGTGACTGATTTGATATGACTGTTAAAGGTTAGGTCTGAGTCTATCAACACGCCAAGGTTTCGGACCTGGTTTTTAGTTTCTAGCGACAGTGACTCGAGGTGTTTACTGACAGCAACCCTCTTCTCTTTATTGCCAAAAACAGTTACCTCCGTTTTTTCTTGATTTAACTGAAGGAAATTTTGGTTCATCCAATTTTTAACTTGCTCTAAACAGTGACACAAAGGACTGCAGTCATCTGGGGACAGTGCAAGTTATATCTGTGTGTCATCTGCATAACTATGAGAGTTGATATTAGAATTCTGCAGAATTTGACCCAGAGGCAGCATATATAGGCTGAATAGAAGGGGTCCAAGAACTGACCCCTGAGGAACTCCACATGTCATAGCCACTTGATCGGATTGATAACCTCCAATGGTCACAAAGTATCTCCGCTCCTCCAAGTAGGACTTGAACCATTTTAGGACTGTTCCACTGAGTCCTGCCCAGGTTTCCAACCTGTTCAGCAGTATACTGTGATCCACAGTGTCAAACACTGCACTGAGATCCAACAGGACCAGAACTGACACCTTGCCTGAGTCAGTGTTCAACCTTATGTCATTTAACACTCTAATAAGAGCTGTTTCTGTACTATGGTGAGGTCAAAAGCCTGATTGAAATTTGTCAAAAAGACCACTGGAGTTCAAGAAGTGGTCTTCTTTACGCTGCAGATAGTTCCTAATGACTTTGTCTATATGTTTGGGGTCATTGCCCTGCTGCCGAATACATTTGGGGCCAATCAGACGCCTCCCTGATGGTATTGCATGATGGATATGTATCTGCTTGTATTTCTCAGCAATGAGGACACCATTAATCCTGACCAAATCCCCCAACTCAGAAATAGAGCCCCAAACTTGCAAGGAACCTCCACCATGCTTCACTGTTGCCTGCAGACACTCATTATTGTACCGCTCTCCAGCCCTTCAGCAAACAGTCTGCCTTCTGCTACAGCCAAATATTTAAAATTTTGACTCATCAGTCCAGAGCACCTGCTGCCATTTTTCTGCACCCCAGTTCGTCTGTTTTCATGAATAGTTGAGTCACTTGGCCTTGTTTCCACGTCAGAGGTATGGCTTTTTGGCCACAGTTCTTCCATAAAGACCACTTCTGGTCAGACTTCTCCGGACAGTAGATGGGTATACCTAGATCCCACTGGTTTCTGCTAGTTCTGAGCTGATGGCACTGCTGGACATCTTCTGATTTTGAAGGGAAGTAAGCAAAATCTATCTTTCATCTGCTGCACTAAGTTTCCTTGGCTGACCACTGCATCTACAGTCCTTGACGTTTTTGTGCTTCTTCAAAAGAGCTTGAATAGCACATCTTGAAACCCCAGTCTGCTTTGAGATCTTTGTCTGGGAGAGACCTTGCTGATGCAGTATAACCACCTTGTGTGTTGTTGCTGTGCTCAGTCTTGTCAAGGTGTCTGACCTGTGACATCAAACTGTCTTCCACAACCTCACCTTGGTAGCAGTTTGGCTGTTCCTCGCCCACTTTTAAGCCTCCTACACAGCTGTTTCTGCTTCAGTTAATGACTGTGTTTCAACCTACATATGAAATTGATGATCATTAGCACGTTTGGTATAACTGGTTAATCATACACCTGACTATGATCCCACAAAAGCCACGACTTTGTGCAAGTGTACCTAGAAGAATTGATGCTGTTTTGAAGGCAAAGAGTGGTCACACCAAATTTTGATTTGATTTAGATTTTTCTTCTGTTCACTCACTTTGCAATTTATAAATCAATAAAAACAACAATTAAATTTTATATTTTTGAGAACATTCTTACTTTACAGCATTTCTTCACACTTGCCTAAAACCTTTGCACAGTACTATATACATATATATGTGTGTGTGTGTGTGTGTGTGTGTTTGTGTGTGCAGGACAGTTGCTAGGAATTCTGGGCCCCCTGAAAGAATATCGGTGTGGCCCCCTCTACCCCACTCATTGCCACTTTTTTTTACAACTGTGTATTATGATGTTTTTCTTCATTTTTCTGTTTTTCAGTGTTCTTGACGGTGCCTGGTGTAATACACCCAATTTGTTTTCTTTTTTACGATTAACCCCTCAACAAGTCGGAGTATTATTATGTAAATTATGTGTTATTAGTTGTCTTATTGCAATTTCTCTGATTTGCAACACGTTATTACACCTCTGATTGCAAATACGAAGACGAAGCAGCCACTGCTGATTCTGGAGCAGCAGAGCATAAAGGTTTATTGTTCCATTATATATTACAATATATATTGTAAACATTAAATGTTTGTTTCATGGAAAACTGTTGCAGAACTAACCTAGTCTTGGAATACAAAAAATCTAAATGGGCTTCTTAGTACCATAGCTCTAGGCAGACAGCTTCACTTTGCCAGGCAAAAAATATTTTTAAACCATTCAAAAGTCAGTGTAAACAAAATTCTAAATGGTCTTCTTACTTTGTTGTTGTCAGCTATTATGCTGTCTTTTATTTTATATTGATATGAAAACAAACAACAACAACAAATCTTTGAACATTTAACTTTTTTGTATTTAGGCTATTCAAACGTCCCACCAATAACACATTTTTACAAGACCACATTTGAACACATCATGATCACGTAATTGACGAGAGGGTAACGGCTGCGGCCTGTGGGAAGGCGGGGCTGGACGTCCAGCCCCGCCCACAAAAGTCCAGCCCCGCTCACAATCCCAAATATAGAAATCCCCCCCAAGTTACTTGACCCCTTCCCATCTTCCCTCTCGGCAAAAAGATAGGAAGAACCTAGTTGGAAGGTCATGTCTGTGAGTGAAATTACGTTGCTACAATAAATGCAATAAATGAAAAACTTTATTCACATCTCATGGCGCTTTTGTTGCTGTATATTGTTGTTGTATAACTTTAGGGTATTTTGGTAGGTTAATGGTCAACATTTAGCTTGTGTGGTAACATTATCCTACGCGACGTTAGCGTTGTTAGCGTTAGCATTATTGTAACTATAATTTAGCAGTGTGTGTGTGTGTGTGTGTGTGTGTATGTACACGTACACGGTCGTGGTATATTCATTGCGTGTATATATCGAAAGTGACAAACTTAGAAGTTTTATGAGATATTTAAGTTATGTAACGAAACGAAAAAGTTATC